>JAANYP010006287.1:17523-29900 GCA_020465985.1 Centrapalus pauciflorus | reverse complement strand
CGAAGAAGATCCACAAGAGTCTGAATAGTACGCTCACTTTGACCATCAGTTTGAGGATGATAGGCAGTACTGAGCTTAACCTTGGTACCCAAGGCATCTTGAAAGCTTACCTAGAAGTGAGAAGTAAAACGAGAATCACGAATCGAATATGATGGCTTTAGGAACACCATGGTAGTGAAATAATTGTGTTAATATAGATCTGGGCCAGTCGCTCCATAGAATAGGTCTCACGGATCGGTATGAAATGAGCCGACTTGGTGAGACGATCAACAACCACACATATACTATCGTGATGTCGGGAAGTAACCGGCAACTTAGTCACGAAATCCATAGTAATACGATACCACTTCCATTCGGCAATCGGTAGTGGTTGCATACTACCATATGGCTTTTGATGCTCGGCTTTAACTTGTAAGCACACCAAGCACTTCTCAACATAAGATCCCACATCACGCTTCATCCAGGGCCACCAATACATGGCCTTTAGATCATGGTACATCTTAGTACTCCCAGGGTGTTAAGAGTACTTGGTGTTATGAGCTTCCTTCAAAATCACATTACGGAAGCCACCAAGCTTAGGAACCCATATACGGCCCTTGAACACCTTTAGCCCCTGAGAATTATCAGAAAGTAGACGACTTGACCAACAAGACGCTCAGATTTGAGTGCAGACTCTCGGAGAAATTTCTGTTGCCACCACCGTATATCTCTGAGAATAGACGGCTGCACCGTAACATAAGCAAGAATGAAGTTCAAGTTCAACTTATGGTCTTGATAGACCTTCCAGCTAAGTGCATCGGCCACAACATTAGCCTTGTTGGGATGATACACGATCTCACAATCGTAGTCTTTGACCAACTCTAGAGCATGACTCTGTCTCATATTTAGGTTTTGTTGATCAAATATGTACTTCAGACTTTTGTGATCAGTGAATATTTACATTTGGTGTCGTATAAGTAATGCTTCCACAACTTCAGTGCAAACACAATGGCTGCCAATTCGAGATCGTGAGCAGGATACTTCTTCTTGTAATCTTCAAGTTGTCGCGAGACATATGCGATCACTTTACCCCTTTGCATTAGAACACAACCAAGGCCTAAACCCGAAGCATCACTATAGACTATAAAGTCATTAGTGCCTTCATGTAAGGCTAACACCGAGGCACTGGTCAATCGAGCTTTCAATTCTTGAAAGGCATTTTCCTATTCCTCTTTCCAAGAAAATACCACATTTTTTCTAGTGAGAGATGTAAGGGAGACCGTGATTTTAGAAAAATCATGAATAACGCGCCCATAATATTCGGCCAATCCCAGAAAACTCCTTACTTCAACTGCATTAAAAGGTGGTTGCCATGAGCGAACAACCTCCACTTTAGAAGGATCAACAGATACACCCTCCTCGGAGATAATATGCCCCAAGAATTGAACCTATCAAGATTCAAGTTCAATGTTTAGTATACTTATTGCATTGGGATTATTGGATATTTATCATGATACTTGTGTACGCTTATGTATTGATACATATATATATATATATATATATATATATATATATATATATATATATATATATATATATATATATATATATATATATATATATATACTTAGGCTTGTAGAGTTTAATTTTAGATTGTTACCTTCCGTAGCCAAAACTCGCATTTACAGAATTTAGCATAAAGCTTCTCCCTGCGAAGAATTTCTAGCATCTGACGGAGGTGTGTAGCATGATCGAATTCCATCTTGGAATAAATTAGGATATCATCAATGAATACAACTGATTTGTCCAACATAGGTCGACACACTCGGTTCATGAGATCCATAATGCGGTTGGAGCGTTCATGAGTCCAAAACGCATCACTAAGAACTCATAATGGTCGTATCATGTACGGAATGCAGTCTTGGGTACATCCTCCTCACGAACCTTCAGCTGATGATACCCAGATCGTAGATCGATCTTTGAAAAATATGAAGCGCCTTATAGCTGATCAAACAGATCATCTATTCGAGGCAAGGGATACTTATTCTGGACCGTTACCTTGTTCAACTAACGATAGTCGATACACATTTGTAACGTTCCATCCTTCTTCTTAACGAATAGTACCGGAGAACCCCAAGGTGAGAAACTCGGTCTAATGAATCCCTTATCTAGCAGTTCTTGCAGTTGAGCCATCATCTCTTTCAATTCAGAAGGCGCGATATGATATGGAGCACGGGCTACAGGTGCTGCTTTCGGCACTAGATCAATCTTGAACTAAACATGTCGATCAGGAGGCAATCCCGGCAAGTCACCAGGAAATACATCGACGTACTCTCGCACTACGGGAACATCTGACACATTTGGCTTCTCAGCTTGCACGTCAACCACGTAGGTTAGATAGCTAGTACATCCCTTATTGAGACAGTGGCGGGCTTTAGCAACTAACATAATTGTCGTAGGACCCTTATGCCTTTCCCCCTAAATAAACACCATAGCACCACTTGGCGAGGTTAGTTGAATGATCTGTTTATTACATTGGATCACGACATCATAAGATGCCAACCAATCCATCCCTACTGTAACGTCGAACTCTTTCATTTCCATAGGGATTAGATTAAAAGAAAAACTATGATAATCTAGAGTAAGTTGACAGTTATTATAAACAATTTCCATAGTATGACTGGCCATCAGCAAGCTCCACATCAAGAGAAAAAGGCAATAAAGGTGGTGCAACAGATAGCTTATGCACAAAGGATTTTGAAATAAAAGATAAGCTTACACCAGATCGAGTACGATCTAAAGAAACGTAACCATAACCACATCTGGGGTCTCTCTGGCCTCCTCTGCCGTCATTTGAAAGGCACGGCCTTGAGCTCACGAGGATTCATCCCTCTTTGATTGGGAGAGAGGGCCCGACCGAGAAGGCTTGTTAACCGAAGCCTTACTTTCCTCTAGAGCTTGAGTCGAGCACAACTTGCTCATATGCTCGGTGCGGCCACATTTGAGGCAATTGTCGTACCTCCGCGGACATTTGGGACGAATATGCCTTGTTTCCCTACAACAATGACTAATAATATTGGCCATATTACATGGCCCCTGATGCGAAAGCCCAGAAGCGTCACATCTTTTCTTCCCTTCGGAATCGGAAGGTTGATACTGCGATTTGGATTGAGAGACAGAAGATGCAGGAATCTTGATCTTTAAAGACGCCTGTGACTGCGACTGTGGCTCAGAAGCAGTGCCCGCATGAGGCTTCTTCATGTAGAAGGAAGAAGACTACAATTGGATGTATGAGATTTGTCGTGCTTAAACTTTTTAGGAGGCGGTGCTTGAGGTTCAGCACGAGACACCTCAAATTCTCGCGACAAGGTGAACTCCACTGCCTCATCATAAGTCTCAATCTGTCTGTTCTTAACAAACTTGTGGATTTCTAGGCGAAGCCCTATACTCAATCTTATGTTTCTCGTCAGCTATCATGCTCTGGGTAAATTGCGACTTCGTATTGAATTCCCGCACATAGTCGCTGACACTAAGCGACCCTTGTTGTAGCTTGACAAACTCCATTCTCAGCTTCTGAAATGACACAGTGGGACAGAATCACCGATTATTCACAGGTCATAGTGTCTACCATATCAGCGCCTATGGTACTCACCACCTCGTCCCACCATTGAGTGGCTGCTTCCTTCAACTTGCTGGAAGCATATTTCACCTTATCCTTGTCATCAACTTTGGTTACCCAGAATATCCTTTCCATTTCCTTAATCCAATCATTTGAAGCGATTGGATCAATCTTCCCCACAAAAGTCGGGGGACCACAACTAGTGAAGTCTTTGTAACTTAAACTTCGATATTTTCATCGAGATTTGGAAGACTCAGATTTGTCTTTCCTTTTCTCGGCCGAGGACTGACTCAAGGCAGTTTTAAAGGCCTGGAATTGGTTAGTCAATAGATCTTCAAAGTTCTTAGATTGGCTTACCAAGAGTTCAAAAACTTTATCAAGAACCCGGAGTTCCCGTTCATTGAATTCTTCACCAGAGGAATATTTATCTTCCTCTTCCTCATAGTCGGGATTAACCTCCACATTGGGGTTAGGTTCAGAATAATCAGCCATCTAGTTGTATAGTATTAAGCATATGCACAAGAATTAGTTTTAAAGTGGTATATTTATTAACCTAATCTCATACCCGTCCTAGGTCAAATCATAACTTAACCTATGTCATAATATTGTTGCCTAGGCGGTCAATACAATCATCTAAAACTAAGCTCATAGTAAAGTATCGTCGACTATACTCATGCAATGAACATTGGCTCTGATACCAAATTCAAACGTCCATCTCAACATAATATAATAATTAATGAGATTATATAAGATTAAATATAATTAACATGGTTTTAAGGAAAATCGGGCATGACCCGTTTGCACGAAATCCTTATCCCTATTTGCTTATAAACTAAAATTTGGAACATAAAGTAACTTACAAGATACTTCTAAATAGTTACAATCTCTATCATCAACCAAAAAGACATTAAAGGTCTATACATATACATACAGAACGTGTTGGTAGACAAACTACCCAAAATTTCCCAATGTATAAGCACTAGCTTTTACAAAAGTCAAGGCTTCAAAGACAGTCCTTTCAAACTCTAGGGTGAGAGTCAACAATATGAGCCAACAATCTCCTTGCCTTTACTAATCGATATGGAGTGCAAAATATACAACATGTAGTAATATTAAAATGATTATGAAATGACAAGTGCAATATCTTTTAATAAATGTGGTGTGGGAATAACCCACTAAAGTGCATAAGTCGCGAACATAGTACTCTAACCCGCCGTTGTCAGCTGGATTAGAACCGAGTCATACAACTCCAATCGGCGCCCAAAGTCTGGCCACCTACTCTGTAAGCTTTCGGAAGTAGGAATTTATATGCACAAACACATAGTAAGCCGCTTGAATGTATATAATGATCTTGTAACATCCGTTAATTTAGGTACCCAATAATATTACACGTAAATTATAAATTTTTATTATTTTATATGTTATGCTATTTATAAATAAATTATAAGGGTTATTAACATTTTTTAAACTAAAACTTCATTAGCCATGATTTCGCTTAAAGGACTTGTACCTTGAGTATAACAAGTTGTAGCATGAGTAGAAGAGTGATTCATGTGTGTGGCTAAAATATATATGTTGGGAAATAGTTTAAGTATACTCAAGCTGTTAGTTAGACTTGTCATACTGTTAGTAGAATTTCTGTGTAAATGCAAAGTTCATGCTGCTAGTTGAAGAAACTCGAGCTGTCAGTGTAAAAGTTCAAGCTGCCAGAGCAAAACAACTCAAGCTGCTCAGTTCATGCTGTCAAGTCATTCAAGCTGCTCAACAGTTTCATAAACAGAATGTGCTGATTTTCAGGGAAGATATCTACAAGAAGATTCCAGCATATCTACTATCAGAGAAGTCATAGTCCTTCAAGGAAACACGTCCATAAAGCAATATAAATAGACAGAGTATTGTATAGAAGATATACGCATAGAATAAGAGTTTTCTGCATATTTTGAGTCTGTAATTGCTTTATTGTTCAAGTTTTCTTAAGCCTCTAAGGTTGTAAAACCCTAAGAACAGTTTGTGTTCTTCGTCTAATCAAAACAGATTAGAGGTGATTGTAATCAGTGAATTCAGCAATACAAACAGTCTTGATTACTTCTTATGTTTTATGCTATTATTGATTCTGAAAGTTTTTGTCAAAATAATTAAGTGTTATTCCGCAAACTTCTTAATTAAACTTTGATTCAAAGCAAGATTATTGATTTATACTCTGATAAATTCAAATCAGTTAATCTTGGTTATTCATAATTTTCATAAGTTATAGATCCTGACAAGTGGTATCAGAGCCACAGGTCGTTCTTTGTTTTTCAAAGTCGAAAACTTTCTTTCAAATTTTTAATCTTTTTCAATGGAATTTGAAAATAGCAGCAGTGGATCTGGGCAAGGACTCAAAGTGCCTATGCTCAAGCCCACTGAGTTTGAGATGTGGAAACTCAGGATTCAACAGCATATTCAATTCATTGATTATGCCATATGGGAAGCTGTTGAATTTCCTCCTGCAGTTGATCCAGAACTTGATGCTGAGGGAAAACCAGTAAAAACTCCTCCAAAAACTGAACTTGAAAGGAAGGCTAGAATGAATGAAGTGAAAGCACTCACATTATTACAAATAGCCATTCCTAATGCTTATCAACATCAGTTTAAAAAGTTTTATACTGCTCACTCTCTTTGGAATGCCTTAGAGAAGAGGTTTGCTGGTAATGCAAGTACCAAGAGAAATCAAAAGGACCTCTTGAAACAGCAGTATGAAAACTTTTCTGGTGGCAAGAATGAAAACCTCACTCAAATCTTTGACAGGTTCAACAAACTGATAAGTGAACTGGAAAGTGCAAGGGTCAATCTGGATCAAGATGAGGTCAACAGAAAGTTTCTCAGATCTCTTGGAGAAGAATGGACAGTCTATGCTGCACAGTGGAGAACAAAAGACACACTTGATGAGATAGAATTGGATGATCTATACAACAGTCTAAGAGTGTTTGAGACTGAAATTGATGCTAAAAAGAAATCATTTTCTTATAATCACAACACTGCTCTTTTGTCCTCTGAAAAATCTAATAACTGTGATTCTTTTTCAGGTGGTGATGGCAATTCTACTGAAACTCATTATGAAGCTTTTGTTGCCAATGATGGATTATTTGCTCTAAATGTTGAAGACTTGGAACAAATCCATCCTGATGATCTTGAAGAGATGGATTTAAAGTGGCAACATGCAATGCTGACCATGAGAGCCAAAAGATTCCTGAAAAGAACTGGAAGGACCAACTTTCAAGCCAAAACAGATGGCAAACCATCTTTTGATAAATCAAAAGTGGAATGCTATAAATGCCATAAGCTTGGTCACTTTGCCAGAGAATGTAGATCTCAAGGTCAACAGCCATCAAGGACTTCACAGCCCATCCAAGCTTCCTCATCAACAGCACTTGTCTCTCAAGAAGACAATGTGTTTGACTGGAGTGATCAGACAGAGGAAGAATTCCAAAATCAAGCACTGATGGCAGAAACCTCAAATGTCTCCTCAACTGAACTACCATCTGAGGTAAACTCTAAACTCTGCTCTCAATCATGCAAAAATATGGTTAAAAAGTACAGAGATCATAATGAGAGCATGTGCAAAACTCTAGCTAAGATGGAAGAAAGGAGATATGAATATATGCAAGCCATAGAAGATCTGGAAAAACAGATCAATGACTATAAGGATAATGAGCTTCAAATGGGGTATGATAGAAACTATCATGAATGGGAGAAAAAGGAACTCAATAAGAAAATAGAATCTTTGAATAAAAAGGTAGAAGAAACTGAACAGAAGGTGTTAGAGGCTAATGAGAAACTGAAATCTGTTAACATAGATTTAGGTAACTTCAAGTTAGCAAATCAAAAGCTAGAACACCTAATGGAAGTTCAATTCAAAGATAGAGTCAAATCTCAGGTCAATCCCAAAGAAGGAATAGGATACAGAGCTACTCCACCTCCATATAATAACAAGTACATTCATCCAATGAGTGAAGTTGCTGATAGACTTGTCAATGAACCATTAGATGAGTCTATGACTATTGTAGATCCTATCCTTGACAGCAGTCCTGAACCAAAGGAAGATAAGAGTCAAAATAGAGACTGTGACACAAAGAGTGCACCCATAGAAGTCAAAGTTCCCAGTAAGAAAGGAAAAGAGAAGATGAGTGAATGCAATGCTACTCCACAAGTTCCTGTACATTCTAACTGTAACACTGCATCTTCATCAAAAGGAACTAAAAAAGGTAAAACTGTTTCTATCTGCACATGCCAAAAGCATGGTGTTCAAAAGTTTCCTAAACAACAGCAGGTAAGAGGAAACCAGAGAAACAGGAACCAGAAATTGACAGAAAAGTCTGGTGTTCCAATTCAAACTGTCAAAAGATGCTTTCACTGTGGAAGGAAGAATCACTTAGCCAAGGATTGTTTTTACAAACCAGCTGTTGCAAAACAGACTGTACATCACACAAAATCAAATCCTAAACAGGCAAAGCACTCAAAAGTGAAACCTTCCACAGCAGCTCCAAAGAGAACAGTTGATCACAGACTCTCAAAAGTTAATAAAAAACAGTCCACACATCAAAAACAAGTTTTGGCAAAGCCTAAATCAAGTTTTAAACAAATATGGTGTGTCAAGGACAAATCTGTTGCTCAAACTGCTAATGCAAAAGATCAGACTGCTAAGTCAAAGTCTGATGCTGTTAGTGCAAAAACTGAAACTGTTAGCACTACAAACACAGCTCAAGCTGCTGGGCACCAAACTGGAGCTGCTAGTGAATCATCTGAGACTGTCAGAAGAAAAGATGATCAAAATAACTGGATACCTCATATTATCACTAAATACTCTCCAAAGACTCCATCTGTAGATCTCACAAAATACAAGAAATCAAAAACAGTTTTTAGTTATGTCAATGTACAAGGCCAACCCAAAACCAATTTGGTTTGGGTTTACTCCACTACTAACTAAGCTGTTATTTGTGCAGGGCAACCACAGGTTTCCTCATAGGACAAGATGGCATCTGGACAGTGGATGCTCTAGGCACATGACAGGCAATTCTGAATGCTTGTCAAATTTCAAAGGCTTTGATGGAGGTTTTGTTGCATTTGGAGGCAACTCAAAAGGAGGTAAGGTTACAGGTAAAGGTACTGTAAATGCAGGCAACATGACATTCCATGATGTTTTGTATGTTGAACAGCTTAAGTACAATTTATTGAGTGTCTCTCAAATCTGTGACAAACAAAACATTGTTCTGTTCACAGATTCTGAGTGCATTGTTCTTTCAAAGGATTTCAAAATTCCTGAAAATCTTGTTTTACTTAGAACACCAAGAAAGGACAATGTTTACTGCCTAGACACAGCTCTTTTGACTAAATCAAATACTTTAAGCTGTTTAATATCCAAAGCATCATCAAATGAGTCTGCTCTTTGGCATAGAAGGATGTGTCACATGAACTTCAAGTCCATGAATGATTTGGTTAAAAAGAATCTGGTAAGAGGTTTACCACAAAAGGAGTTCATTTGTGATGATCATTGTGTAGCATGCCTTAAAGGTAAGCAACATAAAACTTCTCATAAGGCCAAAGAAGTAAATTCAATCTCATCTGTTCTTCAGCTGTTACATATGGATCTATTTGGTCCAACATCTGTTTTGAGTTTGAATAAAAGGGCATACTGTTTAGTCATTGTTGATGATTTCACCAGATTTACTTGGGTTTACTTTCTTAGGTCCAAAGATGAAACTGCTGAGCTTGTTAAGTCTTTTATCCTTAAGATAGAAAACCAATCCAATTCCAAAGTTAAGGTGATAAGATCAGACAATGGAACTGAATTTAAAAATCAAATTCTAAACAGTTTCTGTGAGTCCAAAGGTATTGCTAGACAATATAGTGCACCAAGAACACCACAGCAAAATGGTGTAGCTGAAAGAAAGAATAGAACATTAATTGAGGCTGCTAGAACAATGTTAGCTGATTCCAATCTGCCTATGACTTTCTGGGCAGAAGCTGTTAATACAGCCTGTTATGTTCTAAATAGGGTTCAAGTAGTTCAATCACAAGGAAAAACTCCCTATGAGCTATTCCACAACAGAAGTCCCCTAATAGCTTTCTTCAAGCCTTTTGGATGCCCATGTACTATTCTTCACACTAAGACTCACTTAGGGAAGTTTGAGAGTAAGGCTGAAGAAGGATTTTTTGTAGGATACTCAATTCAAAGCAAAGCCTATAGAGTATACAACAGAGTGTCTAAAACAATTGAAGAAAGTGCCAATGTTGAATTTAATGAAAATACTGCTAACATCAAAGGCACTGGTCCTGATTGGTTATTTGATTTAGATTCTCTAACAAATTCTCTGAGCTTTGCTGAGTTTACTGCAGAAGCTGATGCATACAGGGTTGAAGCTGCTAACACACATTCTCATGCTGCCAATACAATTTCTCATGCTGTTGGCACAAAGTTTCAGACTGCTGCAGATTCAACAAGTTGGGATGACTTCACCACTCTACCACTTCTGTCATGTGATCCTCCAGGGGTCCTGAGCACTCAACATGATGCAAATCCAGACACTGAAGTGCCATTTCCAAGTCCTGACAGCACAGCTCAAACACAAAAGGAAACAGCTCCAGTTTCTAGGCTAGCAGTCCCAACAGCTTCTCAAGCTGTTAGCCTAGAAACTCAAACTGTTCCAGAAACTGAACCATTCACTGGTTCTGATGGAGATGACACAAACCTTGGAACATCCTTCCAAACAGAGAGAGAGCCCACACTAAGAGTTCATAAGTATCACCCTCTCAATCAAATACTGGGTGATCCAAGCACTCCTGTTCAAACAAGGAAGATGGTCCACAATGAGACTGCTGTTGCTGAACAAGCAGTTCCAGAATTCAGCCTAGCTGCTTTTGAACATGCCTGCTTCATGTCTCAACTAGAACCCAAAAAGGCATCAGAAGCAGTAAAAGATTCATCCTGGATTGAAGCTATGCAAGAAGAGCTTTTACAGTTTAAAATTCAGAATGTATGGACTCTGGTGGATCTTCCTAAAGGTAAGAGAGCAATAGGTACAAGGTGGGTGTTCAGAAACAAGAAGGATGAGAGAGGGATAGTCATCAAGAACAAAGCAAGACTAGTAGCACAAGAGTACACTCAAGAAGAAGGAATAGATTATGATGATGTCTTTGCTCCAGTAGCAAGAATTGAAGCCATCAGACTATTTCTAGCATATGCAAGTTTCAAAGGATTTAAAGTGTATCAAATGGATGTTAAGTCTGCTTTCCTGTATGGGACAATTGAAGAGGAAGTGTATGTGTGTCAACCTCCTGGTTTTGAAGACTACAAGTATCTAGACAGGGTGTACAAGCTAGACAAAGCTCTCTATGGTCTTCACCAAGCCCCCAGAGCATGGTATGACACACTGTCATCATATCTTCTACAGAATGGATTCAAGAGAGGCACTCTGGACAAAACACTTTTCACTAAATCCATCAAAGCTGAGATTCTTCTTGTCCAGATCTATGTTGATGACATCATTTTTGGCTCAACTACTGATAAGTTGTGCAAAGATTTTGAGGCCCTAATGCACAAAAAGTTTCAAATGAGTTCAATGGGGGAACTCACATTCTTTCTAGGGCTGCAGGTCAAACAGAAGCCTACTGGTCTATTCATAAGTCAATCAAAGTATGTCAAAGACATACTAGAAAAGTTTGGCTATCAAGACACAAAGGTTGCAAGCACTCCAATGGATCCTCATAAACAGCTTCATACAGACAAAGACGGCATAGATGTGGACATTCATCTATACAGATCCCTTATAGGATCTCTCATGTATCTAACATCTTCTAGACCTGATATAATGTTTGCTGTCTGTGTGTGTGCCAGGTTTCAATGTTCACCAAAGGATTCTCACTTGGTTGCTGTTAAGAGAATTTTCAGATACCTTAAAGGCCAACCACATTTATGCCTCTGGTATCCCAAAGACTCTCCTTTTGAACTAACTGCATATTCTGACAGTGACTATGGTGGTTGCAACATTGACAGAAAATCCACAACTGGTGGATGTCAATACTTAGGAGCAAGACTGGTCTCTTGGCAATGCAAGAAACAAACAACTGTCTCCACATCATCCACTGAAGCAGAATACGTAGCAGCTGCAAGCTGCTGCTCCCAGGTAATGTGGATTCAAAATCAGCTAAGAGACTATGGTATGAATTTCTTATCCACTCCTATTTATATTGACAATTCAAGTTCCATTAGCATTGTGCAAAACCCAGTGAAATTCCCAAAAACCAAGCATATAGAAATCAGATTTCACTTCATCAGAGATTGTAATGAAAAGAAGTTAATCCAAGTTACCAAAATACATACTGATGATCAGCTAGCTGATCTATTTACAAAACCTTTTGATGTAGGAAGGTTCACTTTCCTAATATCAAACATTGGTATGGTAAACATGGATTAATTGGTTTTTATTATTATCAACTCAATATGCTAATTTAAGGGGGAGACACTGTTCCAGTGAAAAGTTGCACAATTTTACACTAACAGCTTGAGTCTTTTCTCATGCTGCTAGTTCATTTTCTCGGACTGCTAGTTATTTTCACTTGATCTGTCAAAGTGTGCAGGGTATTTGGGTAATTTCTCAAATGTGTGCGCGGGACCCAACCTTTTTCGAAACCTTTAAAGGTCCCAGCTTCGTTCAGTTGTAACTACCAGTTACATATTCTTCTTCCACGGCCTCTTGCTTTCTCTCTGAACGAATCACACATTCTTCTTTCAAACCCTAAA
>JAANYP010006287.1:0-17517 GCA_020465985.1 Centrapalus pauciflorus | reverse complement strand
AACCGTCGTTTCTTGACCAATGGAGTTCGTAAAAGAGCACAATTGCCTCCCATACACCCTGAAACACACTGTCCTTGAACCGTTCCATGAGATGATGGACTTCCTCAGGCACTCCCATATACACTATGCACTCAATATTGACCCCACTATATACATATCTCATATTGAGCAATTCTGGAATCATGCCTATGTTCAAACCATCAATGGAGTGCCTACCCTGACTTCCAAAATCGATGGTACTACCATCAATATCACCGAGGAGTCCATCAGACATCATCTGCATCTTCAAGATGCCACAGGTATAAAAGACCTATCTCTTACTGCTTTACACTTTGGTCTTCAAAAAATTGGATATAGGGGTCCTGCTGATTCTTTTACTTTCTTGAAAGCACATTTTTCTCCTAAATGGAAATACCTTGTGCATATTATTCAGCAATGTTTAAGCCCCAAAAGAACTGGTTGGTCCGAATTTTCTTCAAATATTGCCACTGCCTTAGTGTGCTTTTCTACTGGCCAACAGTTTAATTTTTCAAATATGATCTTTCAAGGAATGTTAAGGCATCATTCCTTGAAGCATGGGAAATTTTTGATGTATCCTCGATTTTTGGCAAAAATAATTGCACACACCTGCACTGCTTCAAATTTACATAAGAGGATATATGTTTCCCATAGGCACTCACTATCTTCAATCAAAAGGCTGATAAAGCCAAGTGCCAATTTTTTTAGCATTGATGCTCCATTGCCCTCTGCAATGATGAACATCATCACAAGAAACAGAGGAGAGGGGCCTGAGCAGCAGACACAGCCTAACATTACTGCTTCAACCCCATGACCCCAACCCACTCCTCATGATACACATATTCCCTCTGATCCTTTTGTACAGCCCAAAC
Organism: Centrapalus pauciflorus; assembly: GCA_020465985.1. NCBI lineage: Eukaryota > Viridiplantae > Streptophyta > Magnoliopsida > Asterales > Asteraceae > Centrapalus > Centrapalus pauciflorus. Next base: position 16,627 of record JAANYP010006287.1, on the reverse strand, counting down.
GCCCACTCAGATACTTATATAAAAGGAAAAGGGGACCAGGAGCTCCTTCCTCCTCCTCCCTTAGACAAGAGCCATATATCCCTGTGCAGGAGGATCCTTCTGCACAGAATATCCAAAGGGAACCAATTGAGGACACTCCCAACCTCAATCAGGAGGTGAACATCTCTTCTGAGACTGTTCATATGGGTTTTGTGGCTGGCACTACTGATGTCTCTGCACAAGAGGCACAGGACAGGGCCAACATCTCTAGGACCACACCCATGGCAACAGCATGTGTGCAAACACGAGCTGGAAGTCCCCAGTACCAAGAAAAGAGGGGCCCAGAGGTTTCTACTTCTGGTGTTAATGTCAGTGATAGACCACAAACACCCCTGGTGTTATCTGATCTTGAGACTAGCCTGCAACTGATGCTCTTAACGGATCCAAAGCTGAAATCTGTTGTCACAATGTTGGAATACCAAATGTCCATCATTGTTGCACAGGGGGCACAAATTTATGCACTCAAACAGGCAGAAGCTGCTCACAATCAGAAACTGGCTAATCTACACAAAGGGTTTACTCTTTGTGGAAATAAGCTCATCAAACTAGAGCAGTTGATTCAAACCCATGTGGCAAAGGTTGTAGGTCCTTCTGACCAAACCAATGCTTTCAAAAAGGGGGAGAATCAGGAAGTTCCTGAACCAGTCCAAGCAGCTCCAACACCAACAGTCCAAGCAGCATCAACAGCTCCATCTTCTAGGCTAGCAGTCCCAACAGCTTCTCAAGCTGTTAGCCTAGAAACTCAAGCTGCTTCTACAAGAGCAACTGGAGTTGTTATAAGAGAAGGAATTCAGGCTCCCATCAGTTCAGTCCAAGCTACATCTTCTGCTACAAAAGATAAGGGCAAGGGTATTCTTATTGAGTCTCCAAAGCACAAATTTTCTACCAGAGAAGCCCAGATTGCCTTTGATGCTGAGATTGCCAGAAAAATAGCAGAAGAACAAGATCAGGCTTTAGACCAGCAAACCCATGCCCCAATGCAAGATGATGAGACCTTAGGAGATTACCTAAGAGGGTTTGTGGTCAAGCAAGGTGAAAGGAAGAGGAAGATGCCAACTGGGCATACCAAGGCTGAAAATAGAAGATTCTTGATCAATTTTGCCGTTGCAGCAGACATTCCAAAGAAAATTGCTCAGTCCATGAGTACTGAAAGGCTGCAGGAAATACATGATAAAGAAATGGAGAAAAGAAAGAAAACAAGAGTCTCTTCAGCAGTTCAGCCAGTACCAAAAGTTCAACCGTCCCAATCAGTCCAACCATCAACAAAACCAGTCCAAACTGAAGCTGCCAGTGCACCTGCTCCCACTGATCAACCTACTGTTTCTGTTCCATCATCTGTTAAGAGGGTGATCTTTCAGCACCATTTTCAAAAAGCTATGGAAATAGAAAAGTTGATTGATCAACATGACTTCACAAAGCCAGAAATCAACTACTGGTTTGCCAGGTCTCTGGATGAAAGAAATATAAGGGTCAAGTTTGTGATAAGGAGAGAATCTGGACCAGAAGAGGAGTATGATACATTCTGGCAGATGGTCCATAAGCTGACCAGGGATGAACTAATAAAGATGTACCACATAGGGTCTGTTTCTCAAGTCAGATCTGATCTTCCACAAGTAAAACAACTCATCAGAGATCTAAGTTCAGTTGCTGATGCTGAATTTGCAAAAAAAGAAGTGGAAGATGCTGAGAAGAAAGGGAAGCAGATCAAGGAAGTACATATTTTTGTCAAATCCAGAACCTACAGAATCACATTCAAAGATGGATTTGGTATTTTCTTCAATCTCGAGTTTTATAATTTTTCAAAAGATATGCTGCTTCAAATAAAATCAGTTAGGATATCTTGTGATAAAGAAGAGATGAAGAGAGAATTTTTGAAGGCTATAGATCAGAAGCTTGCACAATTGTAAGTTTTTGAAAGCCTTGGTTTGTGAATAACAGTTTACTTTTTCATTTCCTTATTTGTATAGAACTTAAAGTCTTGTATAAAGAATTTAAGTTAGGGGGAGATTGTTGGGAAATAGTTCAAGTATACTCCAGCTGTTAGTTAGACTTCTCATACTGTTAGTAGAATTTCTGTGTAAGTACAAAGTTCATGCTGCTAGTTGAAGAAACTCGAGCTGCCAGTATAAAAGTTCAAGCTGCCAGAGCAAAATAACTCAAGCTGCTCAGTTCATGCTGCCAAGTCATTCAAGCTGCTCAACAGTTTCATAAACAGAATGTGCTGATTTTCAGGGAAGATATCTACAAGAAGATTCCAGCATATCTACTATCAGAGAAGTCATAGTCCTTCAAGGAAACACGTCCATAAAGCAATATAAATAGACAGAAGATTGTATAGAAGATATACGCATAGAATAAGAGTTTTCTGCATATTTTGAGTCTGTAATTGCTTTATTGTTCAAGTTTTCTTAAGCCTCTAAGGTTGTAAAACCCTAAGAACAGTTTGTGTTCTTCGTCTAATCAAAACAGATTAGAGGTGATTGTAATCAGTGAATTCAGCAATACAAACAGTCTTGATTACTTCTTATGTTTTATGCTATTATTGATTCTGAAAGTTTTTGTCAAAATAATTAAGTGTTATTCCGCAAACTTCTTAATTAAACTTTGATTCAAAGCAAGATTATTGATTTATACTCTGATAAATTCAAATCAGTTAATCTTGGTTATTCATAATTTTCATAAGTTATAGATTCTGACACCTATAGTTGGCAATTTATTATGCCTTTGGTCCCTTTGTCCAATATTTTTTTTAAATGACGATTTTGCCCTTTCATTATTATTTCAGTTTTGGTCCTTGATCAAATTATTTCTTTTTATTAAATTTATTAATAGCTTTTTTATTTTTTACTATTTATTTAATATATTTACTATTTGTTAAACAAAAAATATAGTTTAAAATCAACAAGACTTTACATATTTATATGTATAAATTAATATAATTTTTTAACTTTATGAAATAATTATATATTTCATTAAGTTATAATTACAACAATTATGGGTTTCCTTAAGTTATATGTATAAGGTTTATCTGACCATTAATTTTATGGTATAACAAAATTAGAAAAGAAAACACATTAAATTATATATTTGATTAAGATAAAAACAAAATAATTAAATTAATTTGAATAAAAAATTATTAAATATATAAGTATTTATATGAATGTAACATATAATAAAGACAATAGATAAATAAATTAAATGCATAAATAGTTTCAATTTTTACAAATGAAAAGTAATATACATTTAGAAAAATAAATATATAAATAGTTCAACGTATATCTAAAATCAATATGTATGAACGATAATAATAGTATTTATAACAATAATTAACAAAAATACAACATATTAAATTAAGTCATATACAAGTTATTTTCATTGATTACTACTTAGTCATGTAAATACTTAAATCATAACAAAATAATAATATTAATACTATTAATAATAATATCAAGTAAATAAAAAAATAAAACATATTTAATAACCTTTTATTTCAATTGAATTTTAATAGTAATAACTAGACAATATAATAGAAGAATAGAAAATATATTAAATAAATAGTAAAAGAATAAAATTCTATTAATAAAATGAAATAAAAGAAATAATTTGATCAAGGACCAAAACTGAAATAAAAATAAAAGGGCAAAATCGTCATTTTAAAAAAAAATATTGGACAAAGGGACCAAAGGCATAATAAATTGCCAACTATAAGTACTGTAATCGTAATTTAATCACTGAAAGGACGATAACCATAATTTGTGTATAACCACAGGGACGAAAATTGTAATTTACCCTTAAATCTTTTATAATGACCAATTTACCATTTTCTTCAATAACATTTTGGTCCTTCAAGTTTGTTGTTCATTTTAGTTTTGGTCTCTCAATTAAATTTTTTATTTAACTCTATTTACTTTTTATTATTATTATTATAACGATGATGATGATGATTATTTTATTATAACGATTATTATTATTATTTATTATTTACTATTAATTTAACTTTTTACATATTAATTTATTTGTTTATTAAGTTTTTTATTTTAATTCATTTTTTAATTTAAATTAAAAATTATTTATTTCTTTTATTATAGACAGTTGTATCGAAATAGAATCCATTTTATTTTTTATTTTTTCCGAATGGAAAAATTACAAACATTTTATATTGTAGTTTTTCAAACCAAAAAATTTTGAAACTTAAAATTTTATTAGTTTTTTCAAACAAAAAAATGTTACAAACCATTCTTGTTTTAAGTTCTTTCATTTTCTAAACGTAAAAAATATAAAAAACCAATCCATTTTTTATTATTTTTTTGCACCAAAACTCATTCTAATTTTTTGTTTTGAGAAACGAAAAGAAATACAAACCATTCTGTTATTACTTTTTGCAAACGGAAAAAACTATGATTAATTCTAAATAATGGAATGATTCGTATTTTTTTATTTTTAGATTATTCTAGCCACCACATTTTTAAAATTTTCCAATCGTAAAAAATGCAAGTCATTCCATTTTTTAGTTTTTCCGAACAAAAGGACTACACACTATTTCGTATTTAGGAAAAACTTTTAAAAGTTAATAGTTCGTAGTTTTTTCGTTCTGAGAAAAAATAAAAGGGAATGGTTTCGTACGAAAAACTAGAAAAATAAAATGATTATTTTTTTGTTTGGAAAAACTGAAAATCAGAATTATTCGTAGTTTTTTCGTTTGCAAAAACTAATAACAGAATGATTTGTATTTTTTTCGTTTCCCAAAACAAAACATCAGATATGGTTGAATTTTTTTGTGCAAAAAATTAAAAAAACGGATTGGTTTTCATATTTTTTACGTTTAGAAAATGAAAAAACTTAAAACAAGAATTTTGCAACTTTTTTTTCGTTTGAAAAAACTAATAAAAGTTTAAGGTTCAAAATTTTTTGGTTTGGAACACTACGATATAAACTGTTTGTATTTTTTTCATTCGGAAAAACTAAAAAAGAAAATGGATTCTACTTTGATACAATTGTTTATAATAAAAGAAATAAATAAGTTTGTAATTCAAATTGGAAAATGTATTAAAATAAAAAAACTTAATAAACAAATAAATTAATATGTAAAAAGTTAAATTAATAATAATAAATAATAACAATAATAGTTATAATAATAATGATAATAAGTAAAATAGAGTGAGGGACCAAAACTAAAATGAACAACAAACTTGAACGACCAAAATGTTATTAAAGAAAAGGGTAAAATGGTCATTATAAAAGATTTAACCATTTCATGGTTAAAGTTAACAGAAGAGGGACCAATTTTGCAAGTAAACGGTGAAAATAAGGACCGTTTATGCAAAATTGAAACTACAGGGACCGTAGTCAAAGTTTTATGTAAACCACAGGGACCATTTCTGTAATTTACTCTTTATTATTTGATATTTTAAATCAATTTTTTATTTTTGAATTTTCATTACATGTTTTTTTATGTGCATTTAGATTTATTTTTACAAATTTATATTTTCTAAGTTTCTTTTATGTGCATTTAGATTTATTTTTTACAAATTTATATATTAGTTCTTGATTTTTATATTATTTTTTAAAGTTTAATTCTGAAACGGAAATAGAAATGATTCCAATTCCCCACGCCCCCCCCCCTTTTTAAAAAACCCTTCGGCCTCTCCTCATTTGCACGCTACTCCCTTTTGCCTTTTGCTTCTCTCTCCCTCCCTCCCTCTCTTCGATCTCTAGACAGAAAAAACAACGGCCATCAATCTCCGGCGACCCCCTTCCAGACATCGACGACCGTCGAGTTCTCATCAGTCATCAGTCTCGACGGCGGCGGCGACGGTGGTTTGCTGTTTTTTTCATTCTCCTTCTCTGGACGGCGACGACATCATCTCCGTATTGGGATCTCTCGGCGATGGTGGCAGATCGATCAAGGTCTCTTTCTCCTTCTCTAGTTGTCTTTTGGGCTCATTTACGTTAAAACCCTATTATCAGATTTGGTTTTAGGTTGAAGCCTAGATTATGTTCAAATTTTATGTTTCATTTGAACGGTTTAAGATTATATTGTAGTCTCAGAATTATGTTCAAAATTAATTGGTTGATTTTTTTATCTCGGATTTATGTTGTTGTGGCTTCAAAAATCTGATAATGCATCATAAAAAACATTTCAAGATGTACGAATGCAAAACCGTATTGAGTTAGATTGTTTTTACTTTATAGTATCTTGACCATTGATTCTTTAATTGCATTCCTGACTTCTTGAACATATATAGTTGCATTTGTATGTCAATGAACATAGGACATAGTTTCTAAAATCTTCCTTTGATATATCATATACGCAAAAGAGAAGACTGCAGAAGTAGAAGTGCAGTACCCAACAACCTTTTTTTTTCTTTTCAATTCACAATAAATGGTATTTGGATTTAAAGTAAATTCTGGTTTTTACATTTATGTTTAAGTTTTTTTAATTCTGTTGAGTACTATTGGTAAAATTGAAGAATCATATAAAATTAGGTATTGGTTTGAACAGTTTTTTCAATCTTTTTCTTCCTGTGGAATTTAGACAAGCAAGTTATATGAGCATTAAGTCTAACTTGGAAATGAAAATGTCTGACATTTATTTTTTTTGGTACTACAGCTAGAGGCTGGCAACGGTCAGTTTGAAATAGCGTTACGTTACACAACTTGTACCAATGCTGCAGATAACTTGATTTATACGCGTGAAATTATAAAATCTGTTGCAAGAAAACATGGGTTGCTAGCAACTTTTATGCCAAAGTAGGTATCTTTTGGTTTAATATGTCGCTACCTAAGAATAGAATTAGAACCCTCCATTCAACGAGAATGCGAGAACCACTCTCAAATACACAAATTTAAAATTTGAATTTATACTGTTGAAACATTATCATCTTAATATTAGTAATATCAAGATCTCATGCTAAATTGACAGCTGAAATTAAATTGATTAATCTATACACGAAATGCACAAATTTTAGAAAATGCACAAACCTGTACGTCAATACACAAATTTTGGAGTGGTTCTTGAGTTCTCATGGAAGATATGGGTTCTTATATGAACCTGACCCCCTAAATGGAACATAAATAAACATTCAGAAAGTGAAAGCATCTTAAGGCTTAAGGCAGAATCTGCAGATGCTTTCACTTTCTGAATGTTTATTTATGTTCCATTTAGGTACACATTAGATGACATTGGCTCTGGTTCACATGTTCATATTAGTTTGTCCCAAAATGGGCAGAATGTGTTTCCAGCATTTGACGGGTCCTCATGCCATGGAATGTCCAAAACTGGGGAGGAGTTTATGGCTGGTGTTCTGCACCATCTTCCGGCACTTCTGGCTTTCACAGCACCAATCCCAAACAGGTAACGTGTTGAAATTCTTTTATTTCTGCTTTTGATAATATATATCACCCTAAGGAATTTAAACTTTTAAAATCTCCGAACTTTGATTCCAAGCTTAAATCATTGTAGTCACTATATTCCCTAAACCAGAATAATTTTTTTAGCAATCCCATCATGAAATACCTAAATATGTACAAAAGACATATATTGCAAAACTACATTTGTTTGACCTTGGATCGTTGGTCCTTGCCTTATCTTTCATTACATCATTCCGACACTTAGCAAGGGTTGTGAGGGGGCTGCACATGGGGTCCGAGATTCAGGTCTAAGGGGGTTGTCATGGCTCCTAAACTCACACGACACTTAGACACATTTTGAGGGTTGAGCTGTCCAAAACACAACAACTGTTATGATCGAGTATTTGGTGCTGCAACTTACCATTTCCTGCCTTTTTTTTTTTGCATATTATGGACTCCTAAATCTTGCAAATAATCCCTAAACATTTACCATGAATTCATTACACTTCTACCTTCAATCTATTGTCAAATATGATCATATAGCATGAATTTAGAGTTGAAATATGAGTTGGATAACAGCCTTTTTATTGTTGCTTTTTGTATTGCAATTCCATATTTTTTTTAGCCTTAATTCTAGCGTCTTGTGCAATCCATGTCAAACGCATTGCTACTGACCCGGATGACCGTGAGTCTTTTATATGAAGTTTCTTGTGTCTATTTGATGTTTTTTTGTGATCTTTATCTTCAAACACTTTTTGATGCAACTTTTATGCCATTATTATGCTGGTCTAACGCTCTCTTTCCTATTGTTTTGCTACTACTTTATGTATTTGTTGTCAAATTGCAAGACATACAAATTTATATTCTTGGTTTATGGAAGGATTCGAGCACTGATGTAACACTCTCTATTCTCAGGTAATTCTAAACTTTAAATATGGTTAAAATACGTAAATAGAGTTTTCAAAATTGATGAAGTTAACAAAAGTCTCATATTTGACTTTTAAAAGTCAAATAATGAATAAATGAGACTTTAATATACCAAATCACGAAATAGCAATAAATGATGAAATATTTGTATAAGTTTGATGTCTTTAAAGGATTTAGGATGTGTTGCCAAAAGAATCATCGAAATCCGACATCACATGAAAGTTCACTGCTATTTTAAACAAACATTTGGTACTTTAATGCCCAAAAGTATGAAATATCAATGAATGATGAAATATGTTTATATATTTGGTTTTTCCTAAGGATTTTAGACTTGTTACAAAAAGTATTGTTAAAATTGGACGTCAAACGATAGTTTTTTGCTATTTTATGCAATGAATTGTAGTTTAACGAGTAAAAATACAAATTTAATGTGGGAATTGTAATATTTTTATAGATGTGCTGTTTTTAGAAGATTTTTAAGGTGTTGTGAAAGTTTCATCGAAAACTGACTTAATTTGAAAGTTTGTTGCCATATTATGCAGTTTCAGGAAAGTTGATTGCTATTTTGGCAGATTTTTTGTGAAAGTGATCGTTAGAAGGAGAGTTGTGAATGATAAGCGTTGATTTCGTATGGAAGAAATTACAAGAAGAGGAATTGAATATGCATTCTCAATATTGTAATTTACTTTTTTGTTGTATCGCTTATACATTTGATGAACTTTATTTTAGTTGTAGACGTTTATGTACTTGAAATACTTTTTGATCGATATGTTATGAAATGATATTATTTTTGTTAAATTGAATTGTAAGTAGAAAAACTAGCACGAAGCAATTAAATAAATATTTGTATTTGCATTAAATTTAAAAAATAATGAACGTGTTTCTTTTGTCTAGAATATATTGCATTTATGTAATTTAAAACAATAATTAAGTGTTGCAATAGATTGATAATGGTGTTTCATTTACATAATGACAACATTTGATAAGTGTTGCAATTGATAAGTAAAGTGTTGCTATAAGTCGGTAACAATAAATTAAAAGTGTTGCTTTAGAGTATAAAAACTGTTGTATTTAAAAAGTGTTGCATTTATAAAATAATGGCAACACATTAAAAAGTGTTGCTTTAGAATATATAAAAAGTATTGCATTTAAAAAGTGTTGCATTTATAAAATAATTGCAACACTTTTGAAAAGTGTTGCATTATCTAGTGAAAGTGTCGCTTTAGACCTAAGGCGACGTTGGCTAAGGTGGCACTACATAAAGTATCGCGTTAGGCCTATAGCAACACTTTTAAGGCCTAACACAACACTTTTCCCATGTTGCTATAGGTTCATTTTGTTGTAGTCTCTCTCTTCTCTCTCTCTCTCTCTCTCTCTCTCTCTCTCTCTCTCTCTCTCTCTCTCTCTCTCTCTCTCTCGGCCACTAGAAAGAGTCCACGGTTGTGCATCACCCTCTCCACCACCACCACCACCATGGTTGTCCAACTCATCTCTCGGCCGATCATAACTACCGGCCACCGCCGCTATTCACCACCACCATCTTCTATAAAAGATGAACAAGAAGATCATGAACGAAGACGAACATGAAAATGATGATGATGAACAAAATAATTGATGAATGAAGATGAACGATTAACATTATGCAAAGATGAACACGATGCGTAGACGAATTTGTGTAATTTTTGTTAAATGTGTCTTTTTTTAACACGATACATAGATGAATTTGCGTAATTTTTTGTTAAATTAGGAAGTGTATCAATTGAATTTATTTAGCATTTATTATTAGATTATATATTAAAATATTAAATCTAATGAAGTATGCACATTACCCAAAATGTCATTCATTGTTTGTTACTGCAATGCATAAGATGCATAACATTTTCTAATTATGTACCATTTTGTCATTAATCTAATCAACACGATTTTTTGATCTTATGGATGATATAGATACTTTTGTACCTTGATCCGTAAATGTTCTCCACCGAACCTCCCATATATATTGATAATAATACTTAACGAGGAAATTTACCCGCGCTTCGCGGCGGGGTTTAATGTCATACAAAAATATTAAAATATATAAAAAACATATTAACATACATATTTGATATTTGAAGCAAAATGTTATGTTATTTCTATTAAATACATTACAATTTTTAAAATTATGCGTTATTGACTTTGAATACAACGTTCAATTTCAAAATTGTTCAAACCACCACCATCAAAACCCTTTTGAATATAACTTTCTCTTCCGACATTTGAATTTTCACGTAACACTAGGTCCATAAGAGAGAAAACTGATTCTAACATTTCTCCGCTTTGCACCCGCCAACTCCATACTTTCCTCCAAAAGGAGTCCAACATTGGATTTTCTTGTTTTATAATGTTTTTTTTATAGATTATGTGTGTAAAACTCAAAATCATCTTATTGTTTGATCTACTTTCAAACCATATAATACATCATAATGGAAAAAATAAACTTAACAGACAACGCATGCATTATTTCCCTATTATTGTTTTTATATTATTAAATAAATAAATAAAATATTGTTAATTAAAATATTTGATTAATAATATACAATAGTGCAATGATAAAATCAAAATATACAGTGGAAAACTCAAAACCATCTTATTGTTTGATCTACTTTCAAACCATATAATAAATCATAATGGAAAAAATAAACTTAACAGACAACGCATGCATTATTTCTATTATTGTTTTTATATTATTAAATAAATAATTAAAATATTGTTAATTAAGATATTTGATTAATAATATACAATAGTGCAATGATCAAATCAAAATATATAGTGCAATGATAAAATCAAATTATATTATTTAATCTTTCAAATTATATTTTATTAAAAAAGCTATATACATGAAGAAATAAGACATATTTTCTTAAAATATATTTAAGAAATAAAATGTTTAGTAGAAAATTAGTTTAATTTATATTAAAGTAATATTTTAAAATCACAAAACACTCAACATGTAAAAAACACCCAATGGAATAATATTCTTCAATCATGTGGGTCTGAACCCTTGACCTTCCATACAATGACACACATCCTAACCAATTGAGCTAGAAACTTTTTCATTGAAATATTACACAAACATATATATATTATTAATTTAGTTTTACTATTCCTATGAATAACTTATGAATAGTAACATTTACTTTGGTAAATGTTATATATTTAATTTAATTTTAAAAAAATAATTTTTTAATACAATTGCAAGCATTGTATTGATCATTTTAAAAAGTACGATACTGGTTTGTAGCCTTTTAACTTATATATATATATATTTGTAGGGTTGGGTTCCATGGAGTCCCAACTTATATTGGAGTCATGGAGTCCACCTTGTTTGTATCAATAAACAAAAGGGTATACTTGTCCATTGACAATTTATATTAATTTATTCAGAAAATAAATGAGAATATATCTCTAAAATCATGCGTATATCCATAATTAAAAATATTCTTTCCAACAAAGCTACTAAATTTATGGGATTTCTAATTTATCCCAAAAACTATTACTTCCAGCGTATGTACTTTTGAATGAACTGCGTTGCACATTGAACACCCTTGATGGCCATTAACGACGAGTTATCAGAGGTTCATCCAGATGAGGAAAATTCGAGCATTGGTTCGGATCATCACGAGACAGACAATGAACAAGACGACATGGGATCGGATCATCACGAGACAGACGATGAACAAGACGACATGGGTATCCTGTTTTTTTAATTATCAGTTGCATTCCTCATGTATGTTCTCATTTTTTTTCCAAAATCGATTCGAAACCCATGAACATGTTAGTCGACCATGATTTTTTTTTTGTATGTCCACTTGTTCATTAAATAACTTGTAGACGGATGAATATATTATAGCCGTCAGATCTGATGGGGGTAACAATGTTGGTTCGAGGAATATGTGATGAACATGTTCAATGGTATGGACATGTTCAACAGATTTTTTATTTTATGAAATATGCAGTCGATGTACAAGTGCATGTACACAGGTACAGTGAATGATCCTGAAATGTAGTCGTTTTTTAATAATTGAACATGTGCACGTGGCATTATCGGCGAGGTTCCGAATTGGATGTAACATGTGCATACACGTTTTTATTCCCATGAAAAATGTAGTCGTTTTTTTAATAAATGAACATGTGCACGTGACATTATCTTGCTCTGTGAACTTGTACTGTTAGTAACAAACTTAGAACATGTTCAAATGTAAACTAAAATACCACCGGTAGGAATCGGTTTCAGAATCTTGCAAAAGGGGAAAACCCAAAAAATGACTAAAACCCTAATCAAATCTCCTAACAGTAAGAAAAGGGAAATGTCCAAATTTGGAGAGAAACCCCACAACATTTTAATCGATATCACAAGTGTTTTTTCATAAACCAAGAACCGAATCGAGTATTTAGCGGTAAATGTATGGAATTTGTGTATATATCATACACTAAAATCGACCAAGAACAATGAACATGTCTCAAATGTGTGTAAGAGAACACCATAAAATCGAAGAAAAAAATAATAATCGACAATCTGGGGTTAAGGTTGAAGACGAACAAAACCCTAAAATCAAAAAACGAACCTTAGAAAATAGAGTTGATTGTCGATGAACTTCAGATAGTTGAGCGTCGATGAACTCCCCTCTGAAATGTAGTCGACGATGAAGACGATCAAAAGCGCTTAAAATGTGGATTATCGCATACAATGGTTTATATGATAATGGAGAAAGAGAGAATGATACGTGTGATCTGCAAAAATTATAGGTGATTTTATTTGGATACCATGGAAATTATCGGTAGGTGTAGCAGAGATGATGATGGAGAGAATCTTAGAAGGAGAAAAAAAGGGAAACATATCAATAACCGTCAATCAAAAAGTTATGTGGTGTACCCATTATACCCTTGTGTGACAAACACCAAAATTTCCTAAAATGTTGGTAATTTTTTGCATTTATCCCAAAATAGTATAAAATGATTGGTTAGTATTAGGACTCCAGGACTCCAATCTAAGTTGGGACTCCATAGAATTTAAATAAATAAATAAATAAATAAATAAATATATATATATATAGGGGCGGGTTCAATGGAAAACCACTATGCACGTGAAAACTATGGAAACCTACGCATACCGTCCGATTTGGTACATTTCATGAAAAACGCGGTGGCATGATCGTAAATAAGGTGATGAATCACGCGGGATTTTGATGCATCACGCGGGAAATTTGATGCATCACGTGAGATTTTGATGCATCACGCGGGGAATTTGATGCATTTGTAGTGGTGCAGTGCGGTTTTCACAAGTTTTCCGGTGCATGGTGGTTTTCCATTGAAACCCCCTCTATATATATATATATATATATATATATATATATATATATATATATATATATATATATATATATATATATATATATCCACCTCATCATTATAATATAAAAAAGTACACCTACCATGTTAAGAAACAAAAAAAATACACGTAATTAACATGTTAGTAATAAAATAAGTACATATATTATATCCATACATTTTAAAAAGTATATAAGTACATATATTGTTCGATTTTAACACTTCTTATGAAAATTGGTCATGAATAATAATCACAGTTCGTAAATTAGTTATACGTGTTTTGTTACAAACACTATTCAACACATATTTCTAAACATATGATTAAACAATGTATGTTAAATAAATTTGATAATTACGCAAAAAACCTCAACTTGTTCGTTTTTATGATTAAAACCCCAAATCATTTTTCGTTGCGTAGAAAACTCTGAACTAACTAAAAATCAGTAAATCAAGGTTTAATCAATGGGTAACCGGTTGAAACCGGTTATTAATCTTATGTGAACCGGTAAATAACATAAATGTAATAAATATTAATTGTTGAAACCGGTTGTCAAGTATTACACGTCATTTAAACCCCCATTGATGATGTAATTCCGTTTAAAAATTACAATTAAAAATTATCAATGAGGGTTTAAATGATATGTAATACTTGGCAACCGGTTTCAACAATTAATATTTATTCAACGTAGGTTATTTACCGATCCATGTGGATTAATAACCGGTTATTGATAAAGCTTGATTTACTGATTTTTAGTTAGTTCAGAGTTTTTAATGCAACGAAAAATAGTTTTGGGTTTTAATCACAAATAACTGACAAGTTAGAGATTTTTTTGCGCAATTATCCCTAAATAAATTGATCAACATATTTGTTATGATAATTGGTTTCTATAAATTTAAAGTTCAATGTCAATTCATCTGTTTCTTCTAAATATTAATAAAAATAATAATAATCAATATTACAGTTACAATGATAATGATATAAAATTATCGCACGTACATACACACATATATTCTAAATCTAAACTAATTTATAGTTTAAAATTTTTAAAATTCATGTGATATGAGTTGAACTTTAAAATCTTTGGTTCGTAGTGTTTTTTTCTTGGGATTTGTATTATGTCAAAAAAAATGTATTATGTAGCATTTTCATTTATCAGGATTTTGTTAAAAAATTTGCGTTATCTTTTAAGAAAAGTTTATTAATATAAAGAATGCAAGACAATGGGATTTAAAATCTTAAGGGGAATATGAGTTTTTAAATAACAAAGAATGATATGATTTATGAAATCTTGGAATTTTATATCCTTATGAAAATCTGTGAAACAACACAGGATTTCAAATGCAAATCCTTGGAATGCCAAGAAATCCACGAACCAAACACCCTCTTTTGTAAATTTTTGGGTTCTAAAATATTCTACACACATTTATAAATGAATTTTAAAAAGTTGTGGGGTTCAATGACTCATATACAAGTTAGTATTATCTAGTTATAATTTAATTTAGACATTCTAATACATTAAATACTAGATATTTACATGATTTTTTATTTTAATTGTTTTATTAATAACTAAATTTAGTGTAACTTTTAATATTTATAATCAATAATTTACTATGACTTTAAACTTAAAAAGAATTTGTGCTCAAAAAAGATATATTTCTGTATATTTATTTGCTTTTAAGCATATAACGGGTAACCATGGGTTACCGGATTCTAACGGGTAACCTAAGACCGGGAACCGAAATCGTAAACACCGTTCACATGTTAACTACTAACCGAACCGTGCACACCCGAATCGTCTTTAGTCTCTTGCGTTTAAACAGCTTGGCAGATGATTTAAATTGAACAAAATCAAAAGTTACTAAAAGAGCTCTGGGAGCGGTTTTTGTGATTAAAACTCCAAACCATTTTTCGTTGTATAGAAAATCTCAAACTAACTAAAAATCAGTAAATCAATGTTTTATCAATGGTTAACCGGTTGAAACCAGTTATTAATCCTACGTGAACCGATAAATAACCTACGTGAAATAAAATATAATTGTTGAAACTTGTTGCCAAGTATTTCACATCATTTAAACACTCGTTGATGGTGTAATCCCGTTAAAAAATTACAATTAAAAGTTATCAACGTGAGTTTAAATGATGTGTAATACTTATTAATCGGTTTCAACAATTAAAACTTATTCCACGTAGGATTAATAACCGCTTTCAACGAGTTACTCATTGATAAAACCTTGATAAACTGATTTTTAGTTAGTTCGGGGTTTTTTATGCAACGAAAATTGATTTATGATTTTAATCACAAAAAGCTAACAAGTTGATGATTTTTTTGCGCAATTATCCCTTATTTTTTTTATTTATCAAATAGTGTTTAACTTTAGTAAGAAAATCATAAGTTTAGTAATAAAAATGTCCAAGATTTTTCGGTTTAAACCCAAAAATCCATACCGTTTTCGAAAAACGAAAAACTAAAATTCCCACAGGTGTAAATCGAAAAACTGATAATCCAAACCGAAAAATCAAAATCGGAAAAACCCGAAACCGAACGGTTCCTCCGTTTCAAAAACCAAACCGCCACATGCTCACCTCTAATCGGATTTGTAAACGATCCCACAATCATGAAAATGATTTTATGAAAAATTCGAGTAAAGGGGTCCGGACTAGGTAAAATTGTAGGATTAAATTAGTGACCGACTCTATGATCCCATATATGATCTTGTTATAATGATTCTACAAAAAATCTATAGGTTGGATCGTAGGTATGTACAATCCTACGATCTTAATTGTGATTTTAATAACATACTGAAATTTTGTTGGTCGAGAAAAGATTATTAAAGTCAGGTTTGACAAGAAAATGTACTAGTGATCGACTAAAAAGGAATTTATAAATTTTTTTGGCCTAAAAAATTTTACAAAATATTTAATGTAAAATTTCAATTTTATGTT
>JAANYP010006286.1:281975-302035 GCA_020465985.1 Centrapalus pauciflorus | reverse complement strand
CATTGCTCAGGACTGCTGTGAGTGACATATTGCATTACTTACTTGCATATGTTTCGGTACTTATTGGTGATTATTATTGACTTGTATGGAAACATCTGCTGCTGCTAGTTTCTTGATTACTTAATTGTATGTTGGGAACGTATGATACACACTGCTGAAACTGGACAACTGCTGCTGCATATTCCTTGATTACCTGCATTGCTAAGGACCGCTGTGAGTGACCGATTGCATTACTTACTTGCATACGTTTCGGTACATATTGGTGATTGTTACTGACTTGTATGGAAACATCTGCTGCTGCGTGTTCCTTGATTACTTAAATGTATGTTAGGAATGTATGATAGACACTGCTGAAACTGGACAACTACTGCTGCATATTCCTTGATTACTTGCATTGCTCACGACCGCTGTGAGTGACCGATTGCATTACTTACTTGCATATGTTTCGGTACTTATTGGTGATTGTTACTGTCTTGTATGGAAACATCTGCTGCTCATTGTTCCTTGACTACTTAATTGTATGTTAGGAACGTATGATAGAGACTGCTGAAACTGGACAACTGCTGCAGCATGTTCCTTGATTACTTGCATTGCTAAGGACCGCTATGAGTGACAGATTGCATTACTTACTTGCATATGTTTTGGTACTTATTGGTGATTGTTACTGACTTGTATGGAAACATCTGCTGCTCATTGTTCCTTGACTACTTAATTGTATGTTAGGAACGTATGATAGACACTGCTGAAACTGGACTACTGCTGCAGCATGTTCCTTGATTACTTGCATTGCTCAGGACCGCTATGAGTGACAGATTGAATTACTTACTTGCATATGTTTCGGTACATATTGGTGATTGTTACTGACTTGTATGGAAACATGTGCTGCTGCGTGTTCCTTGATTACTTAATTGTATGTTATTAACGAATGATAATGTAACATCCAAGTTACCACAAACAGTACACGCCATAATATTTCATTTCATTCAATAATAAATATTACTAATTGTTTGATACCACAGGTCCATCTGCCTGAATACTTAATTACAAAAAATATATTAAGATCAAATGGTGGTCTAAACTAGCTTCTAAATCTTCAATTAGAGTGCGGAAGACTGAACAAGCTACCCGAGACCGCATCATCTTTTCAAAATAGGCGTCAATCAAAATTCCAAAAGTCTGTTATTCATCAAAGTCCAGATTCACTTAGCCTGGGACGAACTACCTGCTATGGTCTTGCCCTTATCAGCTTTTCCTGAAAGAGAGTTGTCATGACAGAGTAAGCTAACATTGCTTAGTGAGTAAACAGAGTTCCATTAGTTACCACACACATATAACATACTATCAGCTCCTGTCGGCAAGTCACTACGTCAGAGACGGCAAAAAGGTTGGGAGACAACCCAGTTTGTATTCCCCTGTGTAAGGCCGAAGCCCTACGGGAAATGTATGGAAACAAATCAAATAGGAAAGGAATCTTCAGAATTCCCTCCTGTGAATGGAGATCTCACATTCGGTGCTGTCGGATAATGCAGTATGCAGCGGCAAATATATGAACAGTCAAGTAAGCAGTAAGCATGATAAGTGTTTACATAAAATGTAAAAGTGAACATGCAATCAAGGCAATTCAAGTGTCAAGCTTCAGAAATGTCAAAATACGTTTCTATGATACAATATAGTATTAAAGAAACATGCAGCATCAATCGGAAGTTTCCATACAGTCGATGACATTCACCAATAAGTATCGAAATATATGCAAGTAATTAATGAAATCTGTCACTCACAGTAGTCCGTAGTCAGATAATGCTTAACGAATTAAGCTGTTCAGTTTACTCTGTCAGTTCGCCGGTTTCCTGCAGTTCAGTTTCAAGTCTGGTATATTAATGTCAAGTCTGTAACATGATCTATATAACCCTAGTTACACACTCAGGTTATTGTCATTTCTTACTGTCGAGTCTGAGGTAGTTCCTATCGTCCCAAGGTGAGTCTATTCTTATCAGATTAATACGATCCATCTAATTACAGATGTGTGGCCTTGAAACAAGGCCAATCGTATTACTAGCAAGGTGAAACATGACATATAATTTCTAAGGGTTCATACAGAGTCTGTTAATTTATTTGTGCATATAGTAGATATGCAACTTGAAACTTGTGATTTTTATCATAATCAAAAGATACTTTCATTTACAATAGGTTGTTTAATAACTTAATCTGATTTAGGAATTAATCTTAGGCTTGGAACAAAAACCAGATTTGAGTTGATACAGATTCGAACAACATTAGATTCAAATAGGATTAGATTCGAATAGCATTAGATTCGAAATAGGATTAGATTCAAATAGCATTCTCGAATCTAGGGGTTAGATTCGAAATCAACAGATTCTAAACTAGGGAAGATAGATTCGAAGGCAGCTAATTCGAGTCTAAGGGATTAGATTCGAAAACATACATCTTCGAGTCTAATGGATTAGATTCGAAACACATACATTCAAAACACACATTCGAATCTAGACATGAATTTCTCGAATTTGTTCTACTTGTTCATCGGTTTTCCAGGTTTTAACAACTAAACTTGAACATAAAAGAGGGAAAAATAGATACTAACCTTTGTCCAAGCTATATCCTTCGACTATAAGATGATTTCCAAGCAAAAACAAGTCCTAAACGGGAGCAAATCAGCTTCAAATGAAGGGGATATGAGCAAACTCGAATTTGCTCAACAAAACCGAACTAAAAGTCAGAAATAGGGTCGATTTTACCTTAAATCCGGACGAAGTCAAACATGCAATGGTAGATTCGTGTAGAGCTCGACGATCTCTAACCGATGGCGTATAAATCACGAGAATCCGACGGTTCGTTTAGGAGAAAATCTAGAGAGAAGGTGAGGTTGTAGAGAGAGAGAGAGAGAGTTTCATTTTGCTAAACCATGAAAATGAGGAGGAGATGCTCTATTTATAGAAAATAGAGAGAAAAATCAGATTTTCTACTGAATATCCGGAATTGACCAACTTTTATTCCTAACAATCTGGTTTGTTTTTCAGATGCAATTAATAGCAAAGGAGTTCTAAATTTGCTATAATTGTCTTTTAGTCACATTTTTATTCATTTTAGTCCGTTTCGTCACTTTCAGTCTTTAATTTGTCATTTAGCTGAATTTTAATTATTAACTTTATTTCAGCTAATTTGGGGCAACTTTTCATAATTAATTATAACTTAATATAATTAACTATTTAAGATTCATGTTTTCGGTTAATTACTAATAATTGGATAAAATTACTTTATTATCCAAAGTCTGATGCTGTAATTTATATTTAATAAATTACGGGCTGTTACAGATAAACACTGCTGAAACTGGACAACTACTGATGCATGTTCCTTGATTACTTGCATTGCTCAGGACTACTGTGAGTGACATATTGCATTACTTACTTGCATATGTTTCGGTACATATTGGTGATTGTTACTTACTTGTATGGAAACATGTGCTGCTGCGTGTTCCTTGATTACTTAATTGTATGTTTGGAACGAATGATAGACACTGCTGAAACTGGACAACTACTGATGCATGTTCCTTGATTACTTGCATTGCTCAGGACTGCTGTGAGTGACATATTGCATTACTTACTTGCATATGATTCGGTACTTATTGGTGATTATTATTGACTTGTATGGAAACATCTGCTGCTGCTAGTTTCTTGATTACTTAATTGTATGTTAGGAACGTATGATACACACTGCTGAAACTGGACAACTGCTGCTGCATATTCCTTGATTACCTGCATTGCTCATGACCGCTGTGAGTGACCGGTTGCATTACTTACTTGCACACATTTCTGTACATATTGGTGATTGTTACTGACTTGTATGGAAACATCTGCAGCTGCTTGTTTCTTGATTACTTAATTGTATGTTAGGAACGTATGATAGACACTGCTGAAACTGGACAACTGCTGCTGCATACTCCTTGATTACTTGCATTGCTCACGACCGCTGTGAGTGACCGATTGCATTACTTACTTGCATATGTTTCGGTACATATTGGTGATTGTTACTGTCTTGTATGGAAACATCTGCTGCTCATTGTTCCTTGACTACTTAATTGTATGTTAGGAACGTATGATAGACACTACAGAAACTGGACAACTGCTGCAGCATGTTCCTTGATTACTTGCATTGCTCAGGACCGCTATGAGTGACAGATTGCATTACTTACTTGCATATGTTTCGGTACTTATTGGTGATTGTTACTGACTTGTATGGAAACATCTGCTGCTCATTGTTCCTTGACTACTTAATTGTATGTTAGGAACGTATGATAGACAATGCTGAAACTGGACAACTGCTGCAGCATGTTCCTTGATTACTTGCATTGCTCAGGACCGCTATGAGTGACAGATTGCATTACTTACTTGCATATGTTTCGGTACATATTGGTGATTGTTACTGACTTGTATGGAAACATGTGCTGCTGCGTGTTCCTTGATTACTTAATTGTATGTTAGGAACGAATGATAAACACTGCTGAAACTGGACAACTACTGATGCATGTTCCTTGATTACTTGCATTGCTCAGGACTGCTGTGAGTGACATATTGCATTACTTAATTGCGTATGTTTCGGTACTTTTTGGTGATTATTAATGACTTGTATGGAAACATCTGCTTCTGCTTGTTTCTTGATTACTTAATTGTATGTTAGGAACGTATGATAGACACTGCTGAAACTGGACAGCTGCTGCATCATATTCCTTGATTACTTGCATTGCTCACGACCGCTGTGAGTGACCGATTGCATTACTTACTTGCATATGTTTCGGTACTTATTGGTGATTGTTACTGTCTTGTATGGAAACATCTGCTGCTCATTGTTCCTTGACTACTTAATTGTATGTTAGGAACGTATGATAGACACTGCTGAAACTGGACAACTGCTGCAGCATGTTCCTTGATTACTTGCATTGCTCACGACCGCTGTGAGTGACCGATTGCATTACTTACTTGCATATGTTTCGGTACATATTGGTGATTGTTACTGACTTGTAGGGAAACATGTGCTGCTGCGTGTTCCTTGATTACTTAATTGTATGTTTGGAACGAATGATAGACACTGCTGAAACTGGACAACTACTGATGCATGTTCCTTGATTACATGCATTGCTCAGGACTGCTGTGAGTGACAGATTACATTACTTACTTGCATATGTTTCGGTACTTATTGGTGATTGTTACTGACTTGTATGGAAACATCTGCTGCTCATTGTTCCTTGACTACTTAATTGTATGTTAGGAACGTATGATAGACACTGCTGAAACTGGACAACTGCTGCAGCATGTTCCTTGATTACTTCCATTGCTCAGGACCGTAATGAGTGACAGATTGCATTACTTACTTGCATATGTTTCGGTACATATTGGTGATTGTTACCGACTTGTATGGAAACATGTGCTGCTGCGTGTTTCTTGATTACTTAATTGTATGTTTGGAACGAATGATAGACACTGCTGAAACTGGACAACTACTGATGCATGTTCCTTGATTACTTGCATTGCTCAGGACTGCTGTGAGTGACATATTGCATTACTTACTTGCATATCTTTCGGTACTTATTGGTGATTATTATTGACTTGTATGGAAACATCTGCTGCTGCTAGTTTCTTGATTACTTAATTGTATGTTTGGAACGTATGATACACACTGCTGAAACTGGACAACTGTTGCTGCATATTCCTTGATTACCTGCATTGCTCACGACCGCTGTGAGTGACCGATTGCATTACTTACTTGCATACGTTTCGGTACATATTGGTGATTGTTACTGACTTGTATGGAAACATCTGCTGCTGCGTGTTCCTTGATTACTTAAATGTGTGTTAGGAATGTATGATAGACACTACTGAAACTGGACAACTACTGATGCATGTTCCTTGATTACTTGCATTGCTCAGGACCGCTGTGAGTGAGAGATTGCATTACTTACTTGCATATGTTTCGGTACTTATTAGTGATTATTATTGACTTGTATGGAAACATCTGCTGCTGCTTGTTTCTTGATTACTTAATTGTATGTTAGGAACGTATGATAGACACTGCTGAAACTGGACAACTGCTGCTGCATATTCCTTGATTACTTGCATTGCTCACGACCGCTGTGAGTGACCGATTGCATTACTTACTTGCATATGTTTCGATACTTATTGGTGATTGTTACTGTCCTGTATGGAAACATCTGCTGCTCATTGTTCCATGACTACTTAATTGTATGTTAGGAACGTATGATAGACACTGCTGAAACTGGACAACTGCTGCAGCATGTTCCTTGATTACTTGCATTGCTCAGGACCGCTATGAGTGACAGATTGCATTACTTACTTGCATATGTTTCGGTACTTATTGGTGATTGTTACTGACTTGTATGGAAACATATGCTGCTCATTTTTCCTTGACTACTTAATTGAATGTTAGGAACGTATGATAGACACTGCTGAAACTGGACAACTGCTGCAGCATGTTCCTTGATTACTTGCATTGCTCAGGACCGCTATGAGTGACAGATTGCATTACTTACTTGCATATGTTTCGGTATTTATTGGTGATTGTTACGGACTTGTATGGAAACATCTGCTGCTCATTGTTCCTTGACTACTTAATTGTATGTTAGGAACGTATGATAGACACTGCTGAAACTGGACAACTGCTGCAGCATGTTCCTTGATTACTTGCATTGGTCATGACCGCTGTGAGTGACCGATTGCATTACTTACTTGCATATGTTTCGGTACATATTGGTGATTGTTACTGACTTGTATGGAAACATGTGCTGCTGCGTGTTCCTTGATTACTTAATTGTATGTTTGGAACGAATGATAGACACTGCTGAAACTGGACAACTACTGATGCATGTTCCTTGATTAAATGCATTGCTCAGGACTGCTGTGAGTGACATATTGCATTACTTACTTGCATATGTTTCGGTACTTATTGGTAATTATTATTGACTTGTATGGAAACATCTACTGCTGCTAGTTTCTTGATTACTTATTTGTATGTTAGGAACGTATGATAGACACTGCTGAAACTGGACAACTGCTGCTGCATATTCCTTGCTTACTTGCATTGCTCACGACCGCTGTGAGTGACCGATTGCATTACTTACTTGCATACGTTTCGGTACATATTGGTGATTGTTACTGACTTGTATGGAAACATCTGTTGCTGCGTGTTCCTTGATTACTTAAATGTATGTTAGGAACGTATGATAGACACTGCTGAAACTGGACAACTACTGATGCATGTTCCTTGATTACTTGCATTGCTCAGGACCGCTGTGAGTGAGAGATTGCATTACTTACTGGCATATGTTTCGGTACTTATTGGTGATTATTATTGACTTGTATGGAAACATCTGCTGCTGCTTGTTTCTTGATTACTTAATTGTATGTTAGAACGTATGATAGACAATGCTGAAACTGGACAACTGCTGCTGCATATTCCTTGATTACTTTCATTGCTCACGACCGCTGTGAGTGACCGATTGCATTACTTACTTGCATATGTTTCGGTACTTATTGGTGATTGTTACTGTCTTGTATGGAAACATCTGCTGCTCATTGTTCCTTGACTACCTAATTGTATGTTAGGAACGTATGATAGACACTGCTGAAACTGGACAACTGCTGCAGCATGTTCCTTGATTACTTGCATTGCTCAGGACCGCTATGAGTGACAGATTGCATTACTTACTTGCATATGTTTCGGTACTTATTGGTGATTGTTACTGACTTGTATGGTAACATCTGCTGCTCATTGTTCCTTGACTACTTAATTGTATGTTAGGAACGTATGATAGACACTGCTGAAACTGGACAACTGCTGCAGCATGTTCCTTGATTACTTGCATTGCTCAGGACCGCTATGAGTGACAGATTGCATTACTTACTTGCATATGTTTCGGTACATATTGGTGATTGTTACTGACTTGTATGGAAACATGTGCTGCTGCGTGTTCCTTGATTACTTAATTGTATGTTAGGAACGAATGATAAACACTGCTGAAACTGGACAACTACTGATGCATGTTCCTTGATTACTTGCATTGCTCAGGACTGCTGTGAGTGACATATTGCATTACTTACTTGCATATGTTTCGGTACATATGGGTGATTGTAACTGACTTGTATGGAAACATGTGCTGCTGCGTGTTCCTTGATTACTTAATTGTATGTTTGGAACGAATGATAGACACTGCTGAAACAGGACAACTACTGATGCATGTTCCTTGATTACTTGCATTGCTCAGGACTGCTGTGAGTGACATATTGCATTACTTACTTGCATATGTTTCGGTACTTATTGGTGATTATTATTGACTTGTATGGAAACATCTGCTGCTGCTAGTTTTTTGATTACTTAATTGTATGTTAGGAACGTATGATAGACACTGCTGAAACTGGACAACTGCTGCTGCATATTCCTTGATTACTTGCATTGCTCACGACCGCTGTGAGTGACCGATTGCATTACTTACTTGCATACGTTTCGGTACATATTGGTGATTGTTACTGACTTGTATGGAAACATCTGCTGCTGCGTGTTCATTGATTACTTAAATGTATGTTAGGAACGTATGATAGACACTGCTGAAACTGGACAACTACTGATGCATGTTCATTGATTACTTGCATTGCTCAGGACCGCTGTGAGTGAGAGATTGCATTACTTACTTGCATATGTTTCGGTACTTATTGGTGATTATTATTGACTTGTATGGAAACATCTGCTGCTGCTTGTTTCTTGATTACTTAATTGTATGTTAGGAACGTATGATAGACACTGCTGAAACTGGACAACTGCTGCTGCATATTCCTTGATTACTTGCATTGCTCACGACCGCTGTGAGTGACCGGTTGCATTACTTACTTGCATATGTTTCGGTACTTATTGGTGATTGTTACTGTCTTGTATGGAAACATCTGCTGCTCAATGTTCCTTGACTATTTAATTGTATGTTAGCAACGTATGATAGACACTGCTGAAACTGGACAACTGCTGCAGCATGTTCCTTGATTACTTGCATTGCTCAGGACCGCTATGAGTGACAGATTGCATTACTTACTTGCATATGTTTCGGTATTTATTGGTGATTGTTACCGACTTGTATGGAAACATCTGCTGCTCATTGTTCCTTGACTACTTAATTGTATGTTAGGAACGTATGATAGACACTGCTGAAACTGGACAACTGCTGCAGCATGTTCCTTGATTACTTGCATTGCTCACGACCGCTGTGAGTGACCGATTGCATTACTTACTTGCATATGTTTTGGTACATATTGGTGATTGTTACTGACTTGTATGGAAACATGTGCTGCTGCGTGTTCCTTGATTACTTAATTGTATGTTTGGAACGAATGATAGACACTGCAGAAACTGGACAACTACTGATGCATGTTCCTTGATTACATGCATTGCTCAGGACTGCTGTGAGTGACATATTGCATTACTTACTTGCATATGTTTCGGTACTTATTGGTGATTATTATTGACTTGTATGGAAACATTTGCTGCTGCTAGTTTCCTTATTACTTAATTGTATGTTAGGAACGTATGATAGACACTGCTGAAACTGGACAACTGCTGCAGCATATTCTTTGATTACTTGCATTGCTCACGACCGCTGTGAGTGACCGATTGCATTACTTACTTGCATATGTTTCGGTACTTATTGGTGATTGTTACTGTCTTGTATGGAAACATCTGCTGCTCATTGTTCCATGACTATTTAATTGTATGTTAGGAACGTATGATAGACACTGCTGAAACTGGACAACTGCTGCAACATGTTCCTTGATTACTTGCATTGCTCAGGACCCCTATGAGTGACAGATTGCATTACTTACTTGCATATGTTTCGGTACTTATTGGTGATTGTTACTGACTTGTATGGAAACATCCGCTGCTCATTGTTCTTTGACTACTTAATTGTATGTTAGGAACGTATGATAGACACTGCATAAACTGGACAACTGCTGCAGCATTTTCCTTGATTACTTGCATTGCTCACGACCGCTGTGAGTGACCGATTGCATTACTTACATGCATATGTTTCGGTACATATTGGTGATTGTTACTGACTTGTATGGAAACATGTGCTGCTGCGTGTTCCTTGATTACTTAATTGTATGTTTGGAACGAATGATAGACACTGCTGAAACTGGACAACTACTGATGCATGTTCCTTGATTACATGCATTGCTCAGGACTGCTGTGAGTGACATATTGCATTACTTACTTGCATATGTTTCGGTACTTATTGGTGATTATTATTGACTTGTATGAAAATATCTGCTGCTGCTAGTTTCTTGATTACTTAATTGTATGTTAGGAACGTATGATAGACACTGCTGAAAACTGGACAACTGCTGCTGCATATTCCTTGATTACTTGCATTGCTCACGACCGCTGTGAGTGACCGATTGCATTACTTACATGAAAGGCCTTCCAAAAGCGAGAAGGAAATCTGCTGTCACGGTCAGATACAATAGACAATGGAACACCATGTCTAGTCACGATTTCTTTCATGTACAATTCAGCTAGCTTTTCGAGGCGTTCATCTTCACGTATGGGAAGGAAATGTGCTGACTTAGTGAGTCGATCCACTATTACCCATATAGAGTCATGATTCCGTTTAGTCCTGGGCAGCTTCGTCACAAAGTCCATGGTTATGTGGTCCCACTTCCATTCCGGGATTGGCAATGGTTGTAGTTCCCCATACGGCTTCTGATGTTCAGATTTGACTTGTAAGCAAGTCATTCAATTTTCTACATATCGACCTACATCCTTCTTCATTCCAGGCCACCAATATTCCGTCCTCAAATCTTGATACATTTTAGTAGAACCAGGATGTATCGCAAATTTCGACATATGAGCCTCCGACAGAATCTGATCACGAACACCTCCTGATCTGGGAACCCATATTCTATCCATGAATGGTCTAAGACCACGATTGTCAAGAGTCAGCTTGGTCACATAATTAACCATGCGTTCGGATTTCAGGTTGTCATCCCGAATGGCTTTGGTTTGAGCGGCAATTATCAACTCAGGCAGAGCAGACTCCAAAACGACAGAAGTCAAGGCATAACATCGGATATAATGGTTTTGTCCGGATTGGCGGCTTAAGGCATCTGCTACTATATTTTCTTTACCTGGATGGTAGAGGATCTCACAGTCATAGTCCTTAACCAATTCCATGGATCGCCTTTGTCGCATATTCAATTCTTTTTGGTCAAATATATACTTCAGACTTTTGTGATCTGTATATAATTTGCATCTAGTCCCATACAGATAATGCCGCGAAATCTTCAATGCAAAGGTTACGGCTGCAAACTCCAAATCATGTGTCGGATAATTCTTTTCATGCGCCTTTAGTTGCCTTGATGCATAGGCAATTACTTTATCACGTTGCATCAGCATACAGCCTAATCCCATCTTTGAAGCATCACTATAGACTACAAAATCGTCATTACCCTCAGGTAAGGCCAGAATCGATGCTTCAATTAGCTTACGCTTCAGAGTCTCAAAGGCTCGTTCTTGAGATTCACTCCATTTAAACTTATCTTCTTTCTTTGTCTGGCTAGTTAAAGGTACCGCAATCTTGGAGAAATCACGGATAAATCTTCGGTAATAACCCGCTAATCCCAAGAAACTTCGAATTTCAGATACGTTTTTTGGGGCCTCCCATTTTGAACCGCATCTACTTTCGATGGATCCACGACAATTCCATCACCTGAGACAACGTGTCCCAAAAATTGCACCTGGCGTAACCAGAATTCACATTTGGAGAATTTTGCGTAAAGTCGCTCTTTACGTAACAATTCTAGCAATTCTCGTAAAAGCATCGCTTGGTCAGATTCAGACATAGAGTAAATCAAAATGTCATCAATGAAGACTATAACTGATTTGTCCAACATTGGTCTACATACCCTATTCATGAGGTCCATAAATGCGGCCGGGGCATTTGTGAGTCCAAACGGCATAACTAGGAATTCAAAATGGCCATAACGAGTGCGAAATGCAGTTTTCGGAACGTCACATTCAAATACCTTAAGCTGATGATATCCAGATCGAAGATCAATCTTCGAAAAATAGCTAGCCCCTTGCAGTTGATCAAACAAGTCGTCAATTCTAGGCAGTGGATATCCATTCTTAATAGTTACTTTATTTAGCTCTCGATAATCGATACACATGCGAAAGGTACCATCCTTCTTCTTAACAAATAGAACCGGAGCACCCCAAGGAGAAGTACTCGGACGGATAAACCCTTTTTCCAATAATTCCTGTAACTGACTCATCATTTCCTTCATTTCATTAGGAGCAAGTCGGTAAGGAGCTTTTGCGATTGGAGCTGCACCCGGTACAAGATCGATATGGAATTCAATTTGTCGATCTGGTGGCAATCCAGAGATGTCATCCGGGAATACATCAGGGAATTCCTGAACTACAGGCACTTCAGACACGGTCTTTTTAACTTTCTTAGCATCTATGGCGTATGCCAAATAAGCGGAACAACCTTTGGTTAGGCACTTTTGGGCTTTCATTACAGAAATGAGACCTAAATCTCGAGTTTTTCTATCACCATAAACATAACGCTCACTTCCTTCGGGGGTTCTTATTCTAATTATCCTCTTAGCACAAAGGATTTCAGCATTATTCATCATGAGCCAGTCCATTCCTATAATAACGTCGAACTCTCTAATCCGAGGAGAGGTTATCAATTACAAGTTTACAAGAACGAAAGACTCTATTTACAGACACAAAGCTTGAGCTACCAGTTTTCATGTCTAAAGGTACAGGTAACATTACCGGAGCAAAATCAAACTGATTAGCAAACTTTTTGGAAACAAATGACAGATTAGAGCCAGAGTCAAATAGGATTAAAGCAGGTATATAGTTGACAAGAAATGTACCACTGACGACATCAGCAGTTTCTATTGCCTCATCGGCTGTCATCTGAAAAGACGTTGGTTGATTCCTCGGAGCAGAAGAACCCTTGACTGATTGCTGGGGTGAGGATGCAGTCGGAGGAACAAATCGGGGCCGAGTACAGTCTTTAGCATGATGCCCCACAGTGATACAGTTACGTCAAGCCTCACTGCGCTTGGGACATTCCGACCTGTCGTGACCATTCTGTCTACAGCAGTAACACTTGACAAATGCAGGATCACACTTTCCTTCATGAATTTGCTTGCAGCGAGGACAAGCAGACCGTGGCGCTGAAGTCACAACATATGATTTAGCCTTTTTAGAAGACTGCTTACCTCCTTTCCTTGAACTTTCATTCATCTTTTCCACCCTATCCTTCCCAGATTTCTCAGATTTTTCTTTCTTACTAGATTTAGCAATAAAAGGACATGCTCGCTCAGGATAGATTTCAAGCTCACCTACCCTAGCAATTTCAACCGCCTCTATATAACTTCTCGGTCTACCAGATTTCACAAACTTCTGTATCTCTCTATCTAGACCATCCACAAATAGATCCCTTCGCCTTTCATCAATATCAACAGGATGATCAGATAACAATGAGAGCCTGGTGAAATTCCAGCTCATAGTCTGTCACGGACCTTGTATCTTGCTGAAAAGATAGCAGAGTTTTCTCCATTTGGCGTTTGACATCCTGGGGGCAGTATTTCTCTTTCAGATGAATTTTGAATTGATCCAAAGTAATGGATTTCTCCATTGCATCAGACATGGAATTCGTAATTGACTTCCACCATCGTCCAACTCCATCCTCTAGCATTCCCGTTGCAAACGTAACCTTGTCTTCTTCATTACACTTGGAGAGTTTAAACGCTTTCTCCACATTGGCAACCCAGTCCATTGCTTTTACTGGATCTGATGTTCCAGCAAACATACGAGCCCCACATTTCTTAAAATCAACAAATGAACACTCTCATCCCACCTTAACGTGATGGTCGGAGCAATCAGTCTCGCTTTCATCAGAGGACACATGTCTATGTTTCCTGTTTCGGTCTTTCTTTGGTTTTGCTAACATCTCTTCCCTATGCTTCAGTTCCAGTTCCTGTAACTTAAGTTATCGTAACCTAAGTTCTTCCTCACGGCGCCTAAAGTCAATTTCACGTTGGTTTTCCTCGTCAGTTTGCACAATCATTTTTCCCTTAATAAGCAAGTCCTTAATTTCCTTAAATCGGTCTTCAACCGACATATCAGTCTGTAGACGGTTTCTATCCATCATAAGCTGTATTTGCCTACGATTATCCTCATTCAGCTTGTGAACGAGATCAATTAATTGAGCCTGCTGAGGAGGCACAGGCGTGGCAGTACTGCGTGAGTCATTAGCAGTATTTTCAGGGTTAGTGCCTAAATCTTCTACATGAACAGAATCCTTATGTTGATCAGCCGCTGCCTCTGCAGCTTTATCAACAATTGAGGTACCAGCAACGGTCGGATTCTTATCAGCCATTGGCTGAAAGTATAAAGGAAATAATTTTTATTTCCTGGTTCATATAAGCACAATGCGTATCATAATGCCTACGTCAGATAATCACATATAATTACATTATCATGAAAGCAGCCAGTCAAGTTGACACATAGTCAAGTCAGTATCAAGCAGTCAGTCATTCCCCGACCTATCAGTCATCAATTGCCTATCTTAGGTCATGTTGTGTGGGTAGTCCTTTACTAATTAGGTTACCCTAGGCCTCAGTGACTTGTTCGGGAATTCAGAGTCACATAGTCCATACCATACCAGTAGCTTAAGTATCGGGTGGCCAATCCGATGATTAAACTGCTGCTCTGATACCAACTTTGTAACACCCAAGTTACCACAAACAATACACGTCATAATTTCTTAAATTGCATTTCATTAAGTAATAAATATTACTATTATCTGATACCACAGGTCCAAATACCTGATTCAAGTTGCTTTAAGATACTTAATTACAAAACATTTAAAGATATGATGGTGGTCTAATCTAGCTTCTAAAATCTTCAATCAGAGTGCGGAAGATTGAACAAGCTACCCGAGACCGCAATAATCTTTACAAAATAGGCATCGGCACTAGGTCCAAAAGTCTGCAATCATCAAGTATCCAGGTTCACTTAGCCTGGGACGAACTACCTGCTATAGTCTTGGCCTTATCGGCTTTTCCAGTAAAGAGAGTTGTCATGACTGTCACACCCCGCTACCCCGGTTGGCAACGAAGCGTGACGTCGCGGAAGCGTGACCATAATCATAATGAACGACCACTATATGGACGTTTTCAAAAAAATACATCGATATAACTTTACAAGGTAGAAATGTTTTACCTAACCCGTAAATAATAATGAGTAGTTCGCAAGGTACAGAGATTTGAATACATAATTAAATTATCCAAAATAATGCAAATAAATCTCCGACGGTTTGAAAAAGAATGCGACTCCTTAAGTGCGGAAGCTTGAAAGTGGTTACTTCTGAAGACATACTTGCCTTAATTACCTGAAAATACATGCTAAAATACGTCAACAAAAATTGTTGGTGAGCTCATAGGTTTACGCGAAAAGACCAGTTGTATGGACATTATCAGATGAGTTGAATTTATAAAATCATAAATCCCTTGTTATGTATTACATAAACCATCATGCAACCGAAGCTTAATTAGAATGAGTTTGCCCTGTGCAGTATTCCCATACGTAATACCGTGTGTTGAATATATATGCACTCGCTGTTAGCCGAACCGAGCTAACACGAATGGGGGACATGACTCCCAATAGATCTATCCACAATATACTCGCGCTTACAAATAAATGCAATTAACGGTTCATGATATAAGGGCTGATGGAATCCGAACATGTAATACATATAAGAAATAAACAGTTTTGATGTCCATATGAAAAACAGTGCATGTATTTCCACCCCAATAGATAGTGAAAAATAGGGGCTATGAAGACTCACCGAACTTGTGATGGAGAAATATGCGCAAAATGCAAGTTTGCGTAGTTTGATGGGTGATGAAACCGGAGATGGTTAACCGAGTCCTAAATGATAATAAGGACTTAATGTTACTAATATATGATAATATGTATATTTATAGATTTTTATGTCTTAAATCACCCAACATTACAAGTTTAAAAATAAGATTTGCTTAAAACGTCAAGTTTATATATATATAATTTTCCAGCTTTTTCGGAGGTTTTTCGGCCTACTTTGAGGCTGTCTTTGACCAAGCTCCAAAATGTTTTAGACTTTGGTTTTCTAGGACATTAAACTACTATATACAAAGGATTTTTAGAATCAAGAATGACCATTTTTCGAGTTGTTTAGGTTGGTGAAAAAGCTCGTTAAAAACGCTATGTTGGCCATTTTTGAGCTGTCAAACTTTCGTTTTCCCAAATGATTTCTGGAGGTCTTAAACTCCAAAATAAATTTTGAAAAATTACAGATCTATAGTTAAGACATAGATCTAACTTTTGAGACAAGAATCAACTCATTTCGTTGAGTTATGAATTAGTTATGATTTTTCAAAGTCGATATAAGTTTTCTGCCGAAAATCCGTAGTTTATAAACTTACAACAACTTATGATTCTTGTTGTTTATTCAAAGACTACTTGTATAAAAGCCATAATACTTATAAAAACACATATATAGATCATATGTTTTCATAATATTAACACTTTTATAATGTGTTTACATATTCATAAACATATTTAAAGAAACAACTTAAAAATAACAACTAGAAACTTATAAACTTGAGTTTTTATGAAACTTGTTGTTGTAGGTGATTATATATATTATGCAAGACTTATATAAATGTAAATATAAGATGTAATAGGTTAGTATTTACTTACTTTGATGTTTTTAGAAGAATGAAGATGAGAAGAAGTTGAAACTCTTGCAAAAGTTGCACCAAGAACACTTCAAAATATGAAGAACACTTGAAATACTTCAAGAACACCAAAAATTGAAGGTTTTTGGCTTTGGGAGGGCTTATGGCCGGTTTTTGAAGAGAGAAAAGAGGGGTTTTGGTGTGTTTAAAATGAATGGAAATGTTCTCTATTTATAGGAAAAATTGGATCTTGAAAAGATAGTGAAATGATGAAGAATAGTGCAAATCTTGGATGAATTGAAATAAAGAGGATTTGATTTTGATATGTT
Source organism: Centrapalus pauciflorus (assembly GCA_020465985.1). Taxonomy (NCBI): domain Eukaryota; kingdom Viridiplantae; phylum Streptophyta; class Magnoliopsida; order Asterales; family Asteraceae; genus Centrapalus; species Centrapalus pauciflorus. The sequence goes on along the minus strand of JAANYP010006286.1, from coordinate 284,895 downwards.
GAGTAAAATAAATTATTTCAAGGTCCTTTTGTCCTTCCTATTGGCTGGCCTAAGGGAGGTATTTTTGGTGTATTTTCAATTATTTTTTTTTTTGTATAAAAGTATTTAGAAATGTATTCTTGTATTTCCCTTTTCTTATAAATTCATAAATACTTTTGGATGCATTGTTTTAATTAGTTGTTTTAGTCTTGCATAATTAAGGTTAAGTAATTGTATTAGTGTATGATTAGTGTTACTAATCATAATTTAATTACGTACTTAGTTGAATTAATCCCTCATATCGTAAATCGATCGGATTAATTGATTTCCCGATTCATCGCACCGATGAATTTGATTCAAATTGAGTTGAATTTTCTAATAAGCATTGTTAATCACTTGATTAATTTCTAATGACCATTGATTAGGCTATAATTGACTATTAAATGTAGATTAGGGTTTTGTTGCTAACCTGGTTTAGGGCCGGATGTTACAGTCTCCCCCTGTTAAGGGAATTTCGTCCCGAAATTAGCTCGTGTTCTCCACTACTTGAGTATCCGAGAACAGGTGAGGGTATTTTTCCCGGAACTGATCTTCTCGTTCCCATGTAAACTCAGGACCTCGCTTAGAGTTCCATCTGACTTTTATTATTGGGATCCGACTGTGCTTGAGTTTCTTGACTTCTCGGTCCATTATTTCTACAGGTTGCTCCATGAAGTTCAACTTATCGTCTATCTCCAGCTCGTCCATGGGTATAACGAGTGATTCATCAGCCAAACACTTCTTAAGATTGGACACGTGGAAGGTATTATGAACGTTACTAAGCTCTGGGGGCAGGTCGAGTCGGTAAGCTACCGGGCCAATTCTTTTGGTGATCTTGAATGGTCCGATATAACGAGGATTGAGTTTTCATCGTTTCCCAAAACGGATTACGCCCTTCCAAGGCGAGACTTTTAACATTACTTGATCTCCCTCTTGGAACTCCAAATCCTTCCGTCGGATGTCTGCATAACTTTTCTGTCGATCCCGCGCGATCTTTAATCGGTTACGAATCTGGGCTATCTTTTCTGTAGTCTCTTGGATGATCTCAGGTCCAGTGATCTGACTATAGCCCAACAAAGAGGTGATCGACACTTTCGCCCGTAGAGTGCCTCGAATGGGGCGGTCTTAATGCTTGAGTGATAGCTGTTGTTATAGGAAAACTCGACTAATGGCAGGTGTCTGTCCCAACTTTTGCCAAAATCGATGACACATGCCCTCAACATGTCTTCCAGCGTCTGAATCGTCCTTTCACTCTGACCATCCGTTTGTGGGTGATAGGCTGTGCTCATATCTAGGCGTGTACCCAGTGCTTCTTGCAATGACTGCCAAAATCTTGATGTGAACCGGCTGTCCCTGTCTGATATAATTGATACTGGCACTCCATGCCTTGAGACGACTTCTTTAAGATAGATTTGTGTTAACTTATCCATCTTATCAGTCTCCTTGATTGGCAGGAAATGTGCGGTTTTGGTAAGTCGATCCACAATCACCCAAATAGTGTCATAACCTCCAGAAGTTTTTGGCAACTTGGTGATGAAATCCATGGTGATGTTTTCCCATTTCCACTGGGGTATTTCTGGTTGAACTAGCAATCCTGATGGTTTTTGGTGCTCAGCTTTAACCTTCAAACATGTTAAGCACTTGCTGCCGTAGGTAGCAATGTCAGCCTTCATATTTGGCCACCAGTACATTCCTTTCAAGTCGTGATACATTTTATCTGCCCCTGGATGAATAGCATATCTTGTCTTATGCCCTTCATCCATGACCAGCTTTCTTACTCCTCCGAATTTTGGTAACCAAATTCTGCCCATGAAGTGTCGACATCCATCCGGTTTGATTTCGAACTGCTTATCCATCCCTCTCAAGGCTTCATCCAGTATATTACCCTCCTTGATTGCTTCTTCCTGTGCCTCGCGGACTTGAGAGTTTAGGTTTGACTGTATAGTCATGACCAAAGCTCGGACTCTCAAGGGTTTAACCCGTTCCTTTCGGCTCAGGGCATCAGCTACGACATTTGCCTTCCCCGGATGATAACGAATTTCGCAGTCATAGTCACTAAGTAGTTCAACCCAACGACGTTGCCTCATGTTTAACTCTTTCTGGTTCAGAATATGCTGAAGGCTCTTATGGTCTGTGAATACTGTGCATTTAGTTCCATACAGGTAGTGCCTCCATATTTTGAGAGCAAACACCACTGCTCCAAGCTCCAAGTCATGAGTCGTATAATTCACCTCGTGAATTTTGAGCTGCCGTGATGCGTAAGCAATGACTCTATCCCTTTGCATGAGCACACAACCTAATCCATTGTGTGAGGCGTCACAGTAGACCACAAAATTTTCAGTCCCTTCAGGTAAGGACAGTATTGGTGCACTACACAACCTTTGCTTTAACTGCTGAAACGCCTTTTCTTGCTCTTCACCCAAGATATACTTCACATCCTTTCGAGTCAATTCCGTTAAGGAACCCGCTATCTTTGAGAAGTTTTCGATAAATCGCCTATAATAACCGGCAAGTCCTAGAAATTGGCGGATTTCCGTGGGGGTTCTAGGAGTCGCCCAGTTCTTTATGGCCTCGATTTTTGATGGATGAACTTGGATTCCCTGGCTGTTGATCACATGTCCAAGGAATTTAACTTCTCGCAACCAAAATTCACATTTTGAAAATTTGGCGTATAACTGTTCCTTTTCTAGCAACTCCAAGATCAACTTGAGATGCTGTTCATGTTCTTCCTTATTTTTGGAATAGATGAGAATATCGTCTATGAACACTATCACAAATTTGTCCAGATACGGTTTACACACACGATTCATGAGGTCCATGAATACGGCTGGTGCGTTAGTCAAACCGAATGGCATTACCTGGAATTCGTAATGTCCATAACGAGTTCTGAATGCTGTCTTGG
>JAANYP010006286.1:142500-280095 GCA_020465985.1 Centrapalus pauciflorus | reverse complement strand
CGGGGTTTGCAACTTAAAATCCTTTAATTCCACAACCTTTTGCGTGGATTTCCGTTCCTCCCGTGGTGCGGCTAGCACCACCATCTCCATTTGCTGAGCTATTCCTATTTGCCTCATATGTGGCTATAGCGGCAGCCACTCTTTGTGCGACTAGCTCTTCAATGTCAGCAGCGTTCATTGTTCGTTTCGGCGGCATTATCTTAAAATTTTAAAGAAAAGCATAGTGTAAGAAATTGAATCTTAAAGAGGTAAATTCTCCTTAAAGCACAATACTATAATCATCAAACACAATTTCATAAATAACTTGCAATTGTCATTAATCATTCGAAGTTTTCTTACATTAGGGGCGGGTTATTACCCGAAAATTTTGTCCTATACTATTACATGATATTTTCCTACCATTACAAAGATAGATAGATGTGCACTAAGTGTGGGAGTGATCGGGGGTCTCTTCCTTTTCCATTGCGTTGAGGCGCTGAGTCAGCTCCTCGATCCGGGCTTGGCTCTCGGCTAGTTGCTGCCGGAGCTCATTCAGTCCGTCCTGCTGTATAGCAAGGGCGTGCTGGTTGGCCCAATATATGTTGGAGTTTTGCAACTCCTCCCGCTCTAAACGAGCGGTCATCTCCCCGATATCCAGGTTAAGTGACCGGATCTGGTGGTCATGCCTGGTAGACCTTGCGATCAAAAGTGTATGGTCTGATCGGCGGGCTCTTGAGTGAGCGATGAGACAGGTGCGGAGGATGGTCCTCCGATCTCGAAGTTTGGAGGAACTCCCTCCATCTGCCTCCATTCGCGGAGGGTCTCCGGTATCCAAGTCCATCTTCGGGCGTCTACCCGTCGGTGTGGTGTCGGGGGATTGGGTTGGGGAGTCGGAACAGGAATAGACTCCCTTCTTGGTATGTTTACCCGTTTCCGGGGTGTGTACAACATCTTTGGGCCGTTAGGATAAGGCCTATACGGCTTATAGGATGGTTCGGCCGGGTGATACGGGACGCGAGCAGGGGCCGTCGGTGGTGAAGGATCCTCTTCCTCCATCGGTTCTTCCTCCATGGGTTCTTCCTCCATGGGTTCTTCCTCGGATTCCTCCATCGGGTCCTCGTCCTCCGAGGGGTCTTCCTCCTCGGTCGGGTCCTCCTCAGAAAATACTTCCGGATTGCATGGGCTAGTAGGGGTATACTCCTCTTCTGAGTCGGACAAGATGATTATCTCTTGGTGAGACATGTTTTCTGCTATCAAGGTCCATGCATAGTCTTTCAGTTAGTTACAAGTTACAAAATATTTCTAAAATCAGTAAATCTTATGTGCAGTTATAGTCTAGGGTACTAATGCAACCTAGTTCACTATAACTATGGCTTTGATACCAATCTGTCACACCCTGCTACCCCGGTTGGCAGCGAGGCGTGACGAGTGCGGAAGCGTGACCATAATCATAATGAACGACCACTATATGGACGTTTTCAAAGAAATACATCGATATAACTTTAAAAGGTAGAAATGTTTTACATAACCCGTAAATAATAAAGAGTAGTTCGCAAGGTACAGAGATTTGAATACATAATTAAATTATCCAAAATAATGCAAATAAATCTCCGACGGTTTGAAAAAGAATGCGACTCCTTAAGTGCGGAAGCCTGAAAGTGGTTACTTCTGAAGGCATACTTGCCTTAATTACCTGAAAATACATGCTAAAATACGTCAACAAAAATTGTTGGTGAGCTCATAGGTTTACGCGAAAAGACCAGTTGTATGGACATTATCAGATGAGTTGAATTTATAAAATCATAAATTCCGTGTATGTATTACATAAACCATCATGCAACCGAAGCTTAATTAGAATGAGTTTGCCCTGTGCAGTACTCCCATACGTAATACCGTGTGTTGAATATATATGCACTCGCTGTTAGCCGAACCGAGCTAACACGAATGGGGGACATGACTCCCAATAGATCTATCCACAATATACTCGCGCTTACAAATAAATGCAATTAACGGTTCATGATATAAGGGCTGATGGAATCCGAACATGTAATACATATAAGAAATAAACAGTTTTGATGTCCATATGAAAAACAGTGCATGTATTTCCACCCCAATAGATAGTGAAAAATAGGGGCTATGAAGACTCACCGAACTTGTGATGGAGAAATATGCGCAAAATGCAAGTTTGCGTAGTTTGATGGGTGATGAAACCGGAGATGGTTAACCGAGTCCTAAATGATAATAAGGACTTAATGTTACTAATATATGATAATATGTATATTTATAGATTTTTATGTCTTAAATCACCCAACATTACAAGTTTAAAAATAAGATTTGCTTAAAACATCAAGTTTATATATATATAATTTTCCAGCTTTTTCGGAGGTTTTTCGGCCTACTTTGAGGCTGTCTTCGACCAAGCTCCAAAATGTTTTAGACTTTGGTTTTCTAGGACATTAAACTACTATATACAAAGGATTTTTAGAATCAAGAACGGCCATTTTTCGAGTTGTTTAGGTTGGTGAAAAATCTCGTTAAAAACGCTATGTTGGCCATTTTTGAGCTGTCAAACTTTCGGTTTCTCAAATAATTTCTGGAGGTCTTAAACTTCAAAATAAATTATGAAAAATTTCAGATCTATAGTTAAGACATAGATCTAACTTTTGAGACAAGAATCAACTCATTTCGTTGAGTTATGAATTAGTTATGATTTTTCAAAGTCGATACAAATATTCTGCCGAAATTCCGTAGTTTATAAACTTGAAACAACTTATGATTCTTGTTGTTTATTCAAAGACTACTTGTATAAAAGTCATAATAGTTATAAAAACACATATATATCACATGTTTTCATAATATTAACACTTTTATAATGTGTTCATATATTCATAAACACATTTAAAGAAACAACTTAAAAATAAAACTAGAAACTTATAAACTTGAGTTTTTATGAAACTTGTTGTTGTTGGTGATTATATATATTATGCAAGACTTATATAAACATAAATATATGATGAAATAAGTTAGTATTTACTTACTTTGATGTATTTGGAGTATGAAATTGAGAAGAAGTTGGAACTCTTGCAAGATTTGAACCAAGAACACTTGAAGTTCACCAAGAACACTTGAATTTCACCAAGAACACTTGAATGAAAATGTTTGTAGTGTGTGTGTGTGTGGGATCCGGTTTTGAGAGGAGAGAAAGAGATATTTTGGTGTGAAAATAATGAAAAGGAAGCCCTCTATTTATAGGCAAAGTCTTGGTCTTTCAAATGGAGGTGGAGTGTAAGATCATGTTGAAATGAAAGGAGAATGGGGTGTGAAAGATTTGATTATGAAAGGTTATGGAGTTGGGAAATAAAAAATTGAAATCAAATCTTGGGTAGTACTACCCTATGACCAGATTTTTATGGATTATTTTCATGTATTTATATATATTTTTTTTGTATAAAAGTATTTAGAATGTATTCTTGTATTTCCCTTTTCTTGTAAATTCAAAAATACTTTTGAATGCATTGTTTTAATGAATTGTTTTAGTCTTGCATAATTAATGTTAAGTAATTGTATTAGTGTATGATTAGTGTCACTAATCATAATTTAATTATGTACTTAGTTGAATTAATCCCTCATATCGTAAATCGATCGGATTAATTGATTTTCCGATTCATCGCACTGATGAATTTGATTCTAATTGAGTTGAATTTTCTAATAAACCTTGTTAATCACTTGATTAATTTCTAATGACCACTGATTAGACTATAATTGACTATTAAATGTGGATTAGGGTTTTGTTGCTAACCTGGTTCAGTGCCGGATGTTACACTAGGCCGATTTTTAAATTTGTTTTATAGGTGTGGATGAGGGAGACTATATGCTTTGACTCCATGATATCGATTTTGAAGCTCCGAGGAACGACATACAACTTTACTCTGCAAAAGGTGATGCTAATAGTGCTTAGCAGTTTGTTTGGCATATCATTTAGAAGTGTTGTATATACGCATACTAAAAGTTTCTTTCAATTCAATTGATGCATGTAGACAATCAATCTACTGAGCGTCTTAGAAACAATTAATTGGCTACTGAGTGGAGGTCTAGAAACTGATCCTACAGGAAACAATAATAGGTTGGCAAACAAAACGGTTCCGGTCCACGTATTTCCAGGAATTCAGCTGCTTCATTTAGTTGCATAAAGAATTTATGCATCATCATACAATTGTAGAGAAATGTTTTGGACATCTACTAATGCTTGGTGTTAAGATAAGGATAATTTTTTTAACTTGATTTAAACGAACTTTTCTACGCAATCAGAATATATCTATTATTTATTATTGTTGTTACACTTATTATAGTGATATTTATATGCTCCATCTAATGTGCATCTTTTCTCTGCACTAATACTAACTCAACTTTTGCTTTTAAGAATTTAGAGTTCTGTAATCTAATATGATTGCTTGTAATCATGGATTTGTTTCAGGTTTGACTTATATTTTTGAAGGAACCTGTTTGGTGGTGAATATACAACACGTTCTGAAGATTTGGATTTGGGTTTTCTTGAAGACAACAATTATCAGATTTTGAAGGTAAGTTGAAGGGTGTTCTAATATCCTATTGAGTTCATGGGTTTCTACACGATTTTGGTTTGAGAATTTCTACACATTTTGCTGAAAGTGTTTCGTATAGTGATACATATGTGTTTCTTGTATAGATTTGTTTCCATTTAATGTTGAATCCGATTGGTTCAATTTTTTTCATATGATTGACCCAACTATATTTTTATTATGATCATCTTTACTAGATTAAATGCTAGCGTTTTGGTTTTCGAGTTGGATTTCCATTCGCTACGATCATATTTACTAGATTAAATGTTGATGTACTTTTATGAAAGGTCTTGAGATGTTGTATTTGTATAGTTATATAATATGTGTCTTTGCTGAGCATGTGTATTTCTGAGAAAGCGTTTGGAAAGTTAATTGGTTGTTTCTATGTGCTTGTGCTTTTACTGGTTTTCTTTAAAAAACCACTAGATGTTCGTTTGTTGCGTTATCAAACATAAAATGATATTTCGTTAAAATATTTCTTTGAATCTTGCTTTAGTTGCATGCCTCTTTCGTCAATTTAACATTTTTTGTAAGAACTTATCAGTTTTCTATACCAAGTTTCTCACTTTCAGTTTATATTTTTAAATTGTAGCCTCATACAGTCAATGTGCTTTCTATGAACAAAGGTATTCGTGATGAGACCTAAACCAAAGTGGATCTTTGGGTTGAAGTTGATGTGATCAAAGGAGAGAAAAGAGCATCTGAACTGTCCATTGATGAGGTCAAAGCAGAAAATTCTGCTCTGATAGAAAAGCTGGAGGTACATAATGTTTCTAATGGTAACTATGAACGTACAGAAATAATCTTCTATTGTGTATATCTCTGGAAGAAAGTATGTACAGATTTATAGAGATGTACAAGTGACTAAATATGGAAAAGATCCTAGGGAACAAAATAAGGAAACTCTACATGTAGAACCGGATTGTGAGCAATAGAGATGGTAGCTTTGTTATCACAATACACTTTTATAGGATGACTCACAGGAATCCTCAAGTCTTCTAACAATCTCTTCAGCCAAATTACCTCACTAATTCCATTAGCTAGAGACCTAAACTCTGCCTCTGCACTACTCCGTGCTACAACATTTTGCTTTTTACTTCTCCATGTAACTAGATTTCCTCCAACAAATGTGCAATAGCCCGAAGTTGACCGTCTATCAGTAATGCTACCAGCCCAGTCTGCATCAATATAAACTTCTATTTGAAGGCTGTTATTTTTTCGAAACATGAGACCTTTTCCGGGACTTCCTTTCAAGTACCTTAATATTCTGTAGGCTGCATTAAAATGTTCTTGTCCAGGTGAGTGCATAAACTGGCTGACTAGGCTTACTGCAAATGCTATATCCGGACTAGTATGTGATAGATAAATTAGCTTTCCTACAAGCCTTTGAAATTTCTCCGTATCCTTGACGTCTTCAGGTTTAGCATGAGTCAACTTCAAATTAGCGTCCAATGGGGTATCGGCAGCTTTACAGTCTAGAAGACCAGTTTCATTAAGAAGATCAATGATATACTTTCTTTGATTAACAAAGATACCTTCTTTTGACCTGGCAAACTCAATACCAAGAAAGTACTTTAGTGGCCCAAGATCCTTAATCTCGAATTCTCGGGACAACTTTCTTTTCACATTTGCTATTTCTTCAGGATCATCACCTGTCAAGATTATATCATCCACATAGACGATTAAGATAGAGATCTTACCTTTCTCCGATCGTTTATAAAACATAGTGTGATCTGCCAGGCTTTGATGATAACCATGACGTTTTACTGCTTTTCCAAAGCGTTCAAACCAAGCTCTCGGAGATTGTTTCAGGCCGTATAAAGACCTTTTAAGTTTGCACACTTTATTTGGTCCTAATGTCTTCTCAAATCCTGGAGGTGGACTCATAAATACCTCTTCTTGTAGATCACCATTTAGGAATGCATTCTTCACGTCTAACTGGTGTAACGGCCAGTCGTAATTGGCAGCCAAAGATAGTAACACACGAATAGAATTAATTTTTGCAACAGGGGCGAAAGTCTCTTGATAATCAATTCCGTATTTTTGAGTAAATCCTTTAGCAACTAATCTCGCCTTGTATCTTTCAATACTCCCATCTACCTTACACTTCACATTAAAGAGCCATTTGCAATCTACTGTTTGCGTATCTTTAGGCAAATCAACAACTTCCCAAGTTTCACTCTTTCTTAGAGCATTCATCTCTTCCATCACTGCTGATTTCCAGTCAGGATCATTAAGTGCTTCTTGTATGTTTCTTGGAACAAACAGGTTAGATAACTTAGATATAAAGGCAATATGTTTCTTTGAGAGTTTACCATATGAAAGATATCTAGATATAGGATGAGTGGAACGTTTTGCTTTCCTAATAGCTATAGGGATATCGAGATCATCAGACTCAAGATTAGGCATCACATTAGGACTAGGATTATTAGAATCACAAGGAGAGGTGTAATTAGTACATTGAGTAGTTTCAGGTAACGTTCTTGGAGAAGATGATTGAACAGGTGCTAATGGAATCGTGACTTTCTTGCCCTTTTGATGACTCTTCTTCCTCGAATATGTAAGGAGCTCTCTATCATGTTATGTTTGAACAATGGGTGGTATTCCTCCCCCTGTCGAGGATTCAGGAATGTTTGGCAGTACAGATTCAAGATCCATCGTTTCTCTCTCAATAGCAATTCCCTCATTTTCTAAAAAATTGTTTTCTGATGTAGGATCAGTTTTTGGTGTATTAATGGGATCAAGAAAATCAATAGTTTTAGCTAGCGGTAAGGCAGCAATATCCCAAAAATTCCCTTCATCCAAATTCTCCCCCTGAAGGGATATTTTGGGAAAGTAGGGTTGATTTTCGACAAAGATAACATCCATAGAGACTAAAACTTTATTTGTCTTTGGATTAAAACATTTATATCCCTTTTTATTTGGATCATATCCAATAAAAATACATTTTTCTGACCTTGGATCAAGTTTAGATCTCCCTTTGTTACTTATGTGAACATATGTTGTACACCCAAATATTTTCAAAGGGAGAGTTGAAGGAATCCGTGATTCAGGAAAATGTGTTTTTAAGCAATCAAGGGGAGTAGTATAGTTTAGAACACGAGTCGGCATTCTATTAATGAGGTAACATGCAGTTAAAATTGCCTCTCCCCATAAATATTTAGGAACATTCATTGAAAACATGATGGCTCTTGAAACTTCAAGAAGGTGCTTGTTTTTACGTTCAGCAATACCATTTTGTTGAGGTGTATTAACACAAGTAGTTCGATGTTGTATTCCTTTTTCAATAAAAAAATTCCCAAGAGTTCCTTTAAAGTACTCAGTTGCGTTATCAGTGTGAAGAATTCCAATTTTGGATTCAAAAAAGTTTTCAATCATCGAGTATAACATTTTAAACAGTTTTTCAACCTCAGATTTTTGTGACATGAGATAAACCCAACATAGACGAGTATGATCATCAATAAATGTCACAAACCATTTTTTATTTGAGGGTGTATTAACCCTTGAAGGTCCCCAAATATCGCTGTGAATTAAATGAAATGGTTTTGATGGTTGATACACTTGAGGACGATAAATAGTTCTTTGACTCTTAGATAAAATGCAATTCTCACAAAATAATTTGGAGTAATCTAAACCTTTAAATAAACTCGGAAATAATTTTTGAAGGTATGGAAAACTAGGATGTCCCAATCTATAATGCCAAAGCATAACTTGATCTTTAACAGAGGTAGAACCAATACCACTAAAGCCTTGAGCTTCTTTATTCTTGGAATCTTGATCTTCAAAAAAATAGAGGCCATCGATTTGTTTAGCATTGCCAATCATCTTCCCCGAGTTCAATTCCTGAAAGGTACAATATGATTCAAAAAAAGTAACGTAACAATTAGAGTCTTTGGATAATTTGCTAACTGATAACAGATTGCAAGAAAGTTTAGGAACATGTAAGACATTCTTGAGTGAAATCTTTTCAGACAATTTTACTAAACCTTTTCCAGCTATAGGAGAGAAAGATCCATCAGCTATGCGAATTTTCTCATGACCAGAACAGGGAAAATAAGAGTGAAATAAGCTAGACATACTAGTCATGTGATCAGATGCTCCTGAATCGATAATCCAAGGAGTAGAATAATTAAAGGAGTGACAAGCGAAAGACTTTAATTTACTACCTGATTGTGCAACAGAAGCATTAGAAGCACCTGATGAACCTGAATTGATCTTCAGCAATTTCAGGAGTTGATCGATTTGCTCTTTGTTGAAGTGAGTAGAATCTGCCTCATGTGCTGCAGGGGTTTTATTGAACCGTCCTTCATGAGATCCCTTCCAATTTTCAGGCTTTCCATTAATTTTCCAGCATGTCTCACGTGTATGACGTGGTTTATTACAATGGTCACACCACACACGAGTTTTGTCACCACTTTTCTTGTAAGTATTTCGGCTAGCATTTGCTCCAGCAACCAGGGCAGAATTTTCAACATTATTGTTCTGAATTTTCTTCCCTAGCATTACAACCCGACGACTTTCCTCACGCCGAACTTCAGAAAATACTCTGTCTACCAATAATCCTTCCTCTTACTTCATCAAACTCCATATTGAGTCCAATAAGAAATTTAAAAATACGATTATCCTCCACTTTTTTCTTAGAATAATTGCAATCATCACTACATTTCCATTCATAATCATTAAAGAGATCCAAGTCTTGCCAAAGCCTTTTCAAGGAATTAAAATACTTTGTGACAGAATCCTCACCTTGGCGTATCTCTTCCAGTTTGAGAGTTAACTCGTATACCTGAGATTGGTTACCCAAGTCGGAGTACATTTGGTGATGTTGTCCCAAAGTTCCTTTGTCGATAGCACATGTAGTTGGAGCTTATCTCCTCCTCCATTGAGTTTACCAACCATGTCATCACCATAGAGTTCTCTGCATCCCAAGTACCATGGTTAGTGTCACTTAGTGCAGGTTCAGCCTTTTCTCCAGTCAATTAGTAACCCATCTTGCCCCTACCACGAATATACATGCGCACGGACTGAGACCAGCGCAGGAAATTTTCTCCATTCAATTTAATAGTGTTAATCTGAATAGAGTGAGATTCAGAGGTGGTAGGTGTGGGTCGGCCTGTAAGAGGTGTTTTGCTGGAGTTTAGATCTGAAACTTCTGACATGGTAGTAAGATAGATAAAAGATGGATGAAGATTGAAGACTGTAAGTTAGGATTTTCTGCAGGATTTAGGGTTCCTGCTCTGATACCATATGAACGTACAGAAATAATCTTCTATTGTGTATATCTCTGGAAGAAAGTATGTACAGATTTATAGAGATGTACAAGGGACTAAATATGGAAAAGATCCTAGGGAACAAAATAAGGAAACTCTACAACTAATTTACAGCAGTCTATATTACAGCTGCACACCACTATTCTAGGAAAGCAATTAACACAGAATTTCACAGCTATTTTACTATAATTCTTGCAACATGACAAAGATCCACCACTGAAAGTGTACTCAAGAAGGAAAGATCGAGTGACAGCTGCAAAAGAGGGACAACTGTCCTTTTTCTTTGGAAATTGGCTGAATCCTCTCAATCAAATCACTGGATGATTTTAGACAATCAATTTAATTAATGACTATCCAGGAAATTAGGATGTAGAATCCTGCCCTTAATTTCTACCCATAATTCTAGTATTTGATTAGTATAAATAGATAGCTAGTTTTATAGATTGGCATTGCGAATTATATTTTGATTACCTTGTTCTTGTAACCGGAGACCGTGCCCCTCTCGAATCGGGCCACCGATCCGGAATGGGTAGGGGCTGAAGTAATCCTGCTGGAGCCAATGTCTGATACTTTTGTTGCTGGCAGATTATACATTGCTGGACAAACTCCCTGACATCCTGTTTCATCTTTGGCCAATAGTAGCGTGAAGAGAGTCTTTTGTAGGTTTTTAAAAAACCTCCATGACCACCGATTGGAGTGTCATGTGCTTCTTGTAACAACTTAACTAGGAGATTGTGTATCTTCGGAATCACCATCCGTCCATGATAAAACAAAAGCTGATCCACCAGCAAAAAATCAGGAACGGAAGAAGGATCTGTTTGCAACTTAGTGATCAGATCGCTAGTAAATGAATCAGCTTGCAACCCTGCCTTGATATCAGCTACCTCAACACAAAAAGGGGTGATAAGCGTTAATAATTCTCCAGAGTGGGGTCGGCGAGACAGAGCATCTGCCCCCTTGTTCTCTTTCCCAGCCTTATGAACAATTGAAAAATCATAAGGCATGAGTTTTAACAAAAGCCTTTGCTGCTCAGTAGTGGTGATGCGTTGTTCTAACAAGAACTTAAGGGTATAGTGATCTGTGCGAATGAGAAAATGTCTGCCAAGCAAGTAATGACTCCATTTTTGGACCGCAAGGACTAAAGCCAGCAGCTCCCTATCATAAGCCGATTTAAAGCGGTTAGATGGGGAAAATCCTTTACTGAAATAAGCCACCGGATGATCCTCTTGTGATAGTATTGCCCCGATTCCATCTGACGATGCATCACACTCTATAATAAAGGGTTTAGAGAAATCTTCCTTTTTTTTTCTTTAACCTCAATGAATGATCTATATTTATAAGTTGTAGTGTGCCTTCTTCCTCATGTTTGCTACTTTTTTATTTCACCCATGATATTGCTGCAAATTCCATCTTTTGATGCTCTGTCCTAATTATTCGGCAAACATTTAAGCTAAAATGAACTGTTTGTAATTTGTCATCGTTAGTTATTGCTCTATCTCCCTGTTGAACCACATTAATTAATTAAACAACTCCCGAGTGATTTCTGGGAACCAACATAATTAATTATGTAATTAGTTGATTAGAAATATTGATTCAATTTAATTAATTAAAATATTAAATTATGTTTTTCACGGTTACAAGAGCAAGAACCACATTTTGGTGGGTTTTTATTATGTTTTTCACTAGAAGTATACTTAATCTTGATTGTTGGCTTTTGAATTATCCCATAAGGCCATAACAACATTTGTGTATCCATTCAGTCACATAGTTATTCTCAGAAAGGTTATTCATATTAACAATCCTCGAGTTTATCCGAGCATTGATTCCGCAGCTCATTTGATTCTCTTTTGTGTCTTTCTCTAACAGTTACTAAAGCTGGCAATTTTGCACAACATTTCATTGTCAAATGATATATACTAACACAATGAAATGAGATGCTGTCCAAAACTACTTGCTAAATAAAGTTGCATCATTATGTCAGGGAGGATACGTTGTAAACTTGCATAAACTACTTACTAAATAACATAATGAGGTATACAACAACCATACGTCCATCAATTAATTATGAACAAATCATTCTTAAGAATGTGAATTAGTAAGTTGGTATAAACTTCCATCAATTTATATGTGAAAGATTCCGGGAAACATTTGGAGTCTCTATTAGTTGACTGCTCTTCATTTGAGCTGACAGAACCTAAGTGGATAGTTGCCTTTGGATCTTTTTGGCTTGTCTAATCTGTAAGTGATTGCTTTGCAAGAAAATATGTTCTCCGAGGATTTTTCATGAAGGTTTCAATATTTAGAATAATAATCATGTTTATGCAGAACTAAGTGGTCACTTGTGAATCCAAGCTGAAATGCTTCTGTTTCCTTCATGATTTTCAAACTCAAAATTACGAGCTTACAATATTAAAGATCTGGAGAAACAGCTTCCGCTGCTGTCAATGCACGATGGTTTTCAGACCTGACAAACATCGCCAACGTTAGTGTATATATGTGGTTTTGAATATTACCATGGGGTTGACATTGGCGTTGTAAGAGCTGTTCGTCTTTGGTTCGCACCTCTTGGAGGCGAGGTTACCTTTGATATCAAAAAAAGAGATGGTGATGCAAAGCTTGGATTTGCAATTGGTCGTCCGGAAGAGGTAAAGACCCTTAAGACCAAACCAGTTGAATTTTTTCTGATTTATGCTAATGTGTTTGTTGTTGCTAATTAATTAAACAGGGATTCATTCATGTTACTTCTGTGATTCAAGATGATGAAGACTGGCCTTCAATCCGTTCAGGTCTAAGCAGTTTGTTTGTAAAAGCTAGAAAAGCAAGAAAGCTCCTTATCATCTCCAGAATCTCGAATCAGAAAGTAATTCCATGGAGGTTCAGGTATTTGATTTTTTTTGCATACAACTCTCTGCAGTGATTTCCTTATGGTGGTTGTTTTGGTATATTAACTTTTCAGCTATTTTTTAAGAATATTTTCTATGTTGCCTAGGAATATTAAAATGTCATTGCCACCTGTGTGTGTGTGTGTGTCTATATCTTTTTGGATACATATATAAGCCTTAATTTTAATAATTGGGTCAATATAGCTATACTCCTGTACTCTTTCAAGTTTATTCGATGGCTGCTTATCTTTTTGATTCTTTTGTTGATTCATATTTCTCTCTTATTTTTTGAGCTGCAATTCTTTATGCTTAAGCATGACGTGATGATTATTTATGTTCTTGGAGATATTGGTATATGCGTTTGGTCTAGGTTAATTCCTATTCGGTTCTGCATCTTCTTTATGCTCCCTGTGGATCCTGTTACTATGATAGGAATATGGTCAGTGGACAAATGATTAATTATCTTGGTTTTGAGGATGACTGGAATTGGATCTGGTTGAGTTTATTTGTTGCTATGAATATAAGCCTTGATTTTAATAATTGGGTCAATATAGTTAGACTCCTGTGCATGTATACGAGTATATATTTTGAAAATTTCTTGATTTTTCTTCAAGGGCTGAAACAATTTACAAATATCTTATTTGCAATGAAGGCTTTGAAGAATGACCCTATTTCTGATTTCTTGTTATTTGATCATGTTTTGGTTAATTAAACTTTTACCAAAGTTGCTTTTATAAATGATTTATTTTAATAATTTGATGCTTCTTTCATCTATATGTATTTGATTGAATATATTGGGAGGTGCAGCTATGTTTGATCGTTATAGGGAAGTTAAATAGTTGAGACATACAATGTGCTACCTCATCATTGTATCCAGCTCTCAGTACCATTTTTTAATTTGATTTCTTAAAGGTTACTTCAACTTATTTGCTACCTCATCATTGTATCCAGCTCTCAGTACCATTTTGTCTCAGATTTATGAACTTGATTTGTGAACTTTGGTTTGTTTCATATTAAATGTCTGAAACAAATAATTATGAACTTGTTTATGTTGTAATTTGAAATGTTTCAGATTAAATATCTCAGAATTATGAACAGGTTTTAGATTATATATTTCATAATTATGAACTTGTTTATATTGTAGTTTGAAAGGTTTCAAATTAAATATCTCAGATTTAAGTTCTTTATATTCAAAGAATTATGCTTGTCATGAATTTCTTTATGCTTGAATATATTGTAGGTTTAAAAGATTGATGTACTTAATCTTGTTGTAACTCTTGGTGGGGAAGGAACCGTGCATTGAGTATTTCTTTTTGTGCAATGCTTCTTTATGCAAACAATAAGCTGCATGTATAGTAGAAGTGCCATTGCCAGTGATACGTTGAGGTCAAGATTGCACTAACTTAGAGCCTACTGATTACATTTCATCTTTTAGCCTTGATTTATGTTGCTTTTACTTTACATTAGACAATTAGCATTTTATTAGCCCAAACATTCCTGCACAGGTAAATATGCTAATATTTTTTTTCACTCCCTGATGCATATTTGAGCAACCCGTTACTTTGTTACTTGATAGTCTCTGATAAATAACTTGATCTATGAATTTCAAAAGAGTTTATGTACAGTATTATATATTGCTCTATTTCTTTTTGTCTCTTAATCTAGGAGTTATTTATAACCTCTGATGTGGCTTTGAGTTTGGATGAGTTACCAAAGCGCGTTGTTATACTTGGGGGAGGGTGCGTTATGACGGTGAATCTATGTTTGATGAGGTATATAAATATTGCTATTGAGTTCGCTTCAATTTGGCATGGGATGGGTTCGACGGTGAATCTATGTTTCAGAAAGGAACTTCCATTAAGGTTATAGCCAAAAAAATTTATTCAGCCCTGGAAAAATTATGTTTTGCATGTATATTTGTTTTAATCTCTGGTATGAGCAACTGTCTTCTATGAAACTCTGATTTTCTCCGTTATGAGCTTACCTTCCTGGTTTTAGCCATATTAAAGGAAGAGGCATCATTCTACACCCACAAACAAATTTGGCAGAGGTCCTTTTAGTTTAGTTAATTATTGATTATACCAAAGCAACTTACTTGAATCTTCCCGTTCATTTAAATTAAATGCATATGTTCAGCTGGTCAAAACAGAGGATGGCATAAAAGTAACTACACCTAGACGCAGAAGCTAGGGTTGGTATCCAAGGTGAACACCGAGGGATCTTATTAGACAAGCATTTGTTCCGGATAGTCAAGCATTGGCGGAAGGCAGATCACGATCCCTTGATCCCTTCTACAACGCTGTGAACGATTATGTGATCTTACCGACTTTATTCAAGATCAAGCGGCACAAGGAAAAGGGTTGGATCGATGTCAGCTTCTCATGTAGGAGACAATGGATCTTTTGATGAAGCGGCACGTGCAACTTTCATCGTTCATCCGCAGTGAAAAGGCAAACAACATATTGAATTGAATGCCATGAGTGTTACTGTTAGTGGTGCATAATTCTTGTGGTTAATGAATTTATAATTCTGTTTATGTATTATTCAAGTTTAATGAGTTTAAATAAAATTTTAATAAAAAACTATGATTGAAACAGCTGTTTTGTATCATATAACTTAGTGAATAGTCTTGGCCTAAATGAAGTTAAACTACACTGTGTAAGAAGTTGCATCTTTAGTTACAATTTATGCTAGCTTTCAGTATGTGTTTTATGCTATGAAATAGATTTTCTGGTTGTTATGATATGTATGGCACTAATGTCCTCTAAATTGTGTCACCCTTAATGAAAATATTCGAAAGTTTGTGAAGTTAGAACCAAAGATTAATCTTAATCTAAGAGTCCCTATTCAAGTATATTTTGGGTATTTTTGACACGACTAGCTGTAGCTTCGAGCTGTTCTGATCCACTATATGCTTGTTGTGAAGAGTTTAGAGCTTGTTTTGATTATGATTATTGTGATTAATTTATGCATCTTTGTCTTGTATGAAATATTTTAGTAAGGAAAAAAAAAATAATATATTATAATGTTGTTTTGAGTTGATCAACTTTTTTTATTTATTATTAAGCTGTTAATCTTTTGTATGTTTTTTTGTATGATCAACATATTTTAATTATTAATTTATTTAAATAAAAGATTGTAATCTAAAAATAGTTGACAAAGATAAAGTTATATAAAATTTATTTGTTTTCTCTGTTTAAAACAACCAAACAAAAGAATTGATTATTTGTTGTATTTTTCTGTTAAATTCTCTGTTCAACCAAACTGTTAAATCAATTCTCATTCTCTAGATTAAATCTCTTTCTCTACAATTTCATTTTTTGATGTCATTTCTCTGCATGTAGTTGACTTACAAGTAATTGTGTGTCCTTGTAGCATTGGTTCGAAGCTTCCTTTTCAATGTACCTTTCAAAATATGTTTTTTAGACCGTTCAATAATCAATAAAAGACGGTAGGAATTTTAAATGTTGCAATGTACCGAAATATTTTGCATTGATTTGTCACTATGTTAACAACAGAAGAATTCCATTTTCTTAATGCCAACATATATTACCACCTAATCTTTTATTCTGACCCACAATCACTTCGTTAGAGAATAAATTTTGGGTGACATAAGAAGAATTCTAAATACACCAACAAAGCACTTCTTCTATGAGTTTGGTTTTTTATGGTTTCCATTATTTAATTTTTGTTGTTATAATGATTTCTATTATTTGATTCTTTATTTTGGTGTTGCGGGACTGAAATCTCATACACATTCTGCTAAAATATCTTTCAAGGATGATGTGTTATTGAAAGAGCATGTCAACCGAAAAATTAAATTATTGTCGCCGCCACTTTGCGCGGGTACACTACTACATATATATATATATATATATATATATATATATATATATATATATATATATATATATATATATATATATATATATATATAGGGAGTGGATCAAATGAGGACCGTGCTTAAAATGAGGACGGTAAGAACGAATGAAAAATCGTCACATAGCAATATTTTTCTCTCTCCTTGAAGGGCATTATGGACAGTTAATTGACATTTATATATGGTAGCATGATTATATTTATTATTATTTTTAAATAAAATGAATTTTTTAATTTTAAAAAAATTATATATCAATCTCAAAATTTAAATCCAATTGAAAGCTTTCAACACAAAGATCGGTCAACATATATCAATTTGAATTTCAGAAATAAATATATCAACATCTATATTCACTTTCTTAATATATTGTAATCTCGACTGTGAACATTGGAGGGTTCACAAAATTTCAATCATGTTCATATTCACTTTCTTAATATATTGTAATCTCGGCTGTGAACATTTGCAGGGTTCACAAAATTTCAAGCATGTGAACCACTTTGACTCTATCAAACTGTACCGCTGTGAACCACTTATTGGACTCGTCACTCACTGTGAACCACTCTTCACTCGCCTTCGTTGTGAATCAAAGTTCGTAGTGTGCACCTTGCCATGAATCAACCAGGCGTGAACCGTGCAACTTGTCGTTAACTACCAGGCAGACTCATCACTCACCATGCACCTTGCAGTTAACCACCAGCCTTTAGAAGCCCACATCCTTATTATCCGTCGCCTTGAACCACTCATCTCCACCGTGAATCAACTATTCGTAGTGTGCAACTTGCAGCCGTTAAACACCAGCCATGAATCACCCGCCTTTAGAAACTCCCCTCCTCATTGTCTGTCACCGTGAACCACCAGCCTTCGGTTTTCTTCTCCGTTGTGAATCGTCCACCTCCTCGGTTTTGGTTTTCTTCTCCGTCGTGAATCGCCCACCTCCTCGGTTTTGGTTTTCTTCTCCGTCGTGAATCGCCCACCTCCTCGGTTTTGGTTTTCTTCTCCGTCGTGAATCGCCCAACTCCTCGGTTTTGGTTTCTTCTCTGTCGTGAATCGCCCAACTCCTCGGTTTTGGTTTTCTCTCTGTCGTGAATTGCCCACACCCCCAAATTGTTTTAAATAAACGGAACCCACCTCATTAAATGCATATATTTGTTGAAAATGGGAAAGTGCACAAATGACTATTTTAGCCTTGAAGGGTTGTCCATGTTGTACAAAAGTCTATTTAATTACAAAATTGCCACCTTGCATTTTATTGGTTGATTCACAAATTCTAGCAATTTCATTGGTTCTTACCGTCCTTATTTTAAGCACGGTCCTCATTTTATCATCACCCTATATATATATATATATATATATATATATATATATATATATATATATATATATATATATATATATATATATATATATATATATATATATATATATATATATATATATATATATATATATATATATATAAAGGTATGTCTTATGAATTTCTTACTTACAGCTCTGGAACAAGCATAGAAGCTTTGCCCAGGATTTCTATTCGTCCAAGAAGTCTTTAATACACCTGTCGATCGACAAAATAAACAAATAACCATGAAGATTCTGTGCATCTATATATATATATATATATAAAAGTTGAGTCCTATGTCATAAATAAGAGTATTAATTACTTATTTTTCTTAAAAGTTTTTTAATAGATAATATTATTTAAAGTGTGTTTGCAAACACTGTTTTAATTAATCTTTAATGGATTACTAATTAATTTATGTAACTTTATTTTTCCTTGAATAAATAATAGTAATATTTTTTCTTTTATAAAAACTTGAGTCCTAGCTTTAACAAATGTTGGCAAGCAATATTTCTGTATAAGTTAATTATTTTTAAATCTCTAGATTTATTGTTAAAATTAAATCATTTTATAAAAACAATATTATTTTATTTTAATTTGGTAATTAAAATTTTTAGATTATATTTACATAAAATGATTATTCGTTTTTAAGTTGAATCCATGTGATAAATTTTTATACGATTAAGTTATTTTAAAAATAATTGTATCATAACTTTTATTCTTATGTTTTAGTTTATGAATTTATCCAATATTCTTAAATTTGGTGATATTGAATTTAAATATCAACTATCTTGATCCAATATACGATACCAAAATAAAAAAACATATGTATTTGTTAATAAATTTAATAAATACTAAAAAATTTAATTACACATAATCTAAATAATTAAATTGTGTTAATTTAATATATATACCGATTATTTCATGAAAATAAGTAATTCTTTTAACCAAAAACATATCTATATTTTAAGAAATATTACATAATTTCTTTTTTACATTTAAAATTTGATTTGCGTCCCATGTATAAATGTTGTGTTAATTTTTTAAATTTCATTTTAACTTTTCTTCTATTATATTTAAAACTTAACTCATTAAAATTTTTTATTTTGATTGTTTAATTTCATTACCGTTTCATGACCCTTGATTATCTATAACTAATTGTTATTTAATCCATAAGTTACAAAGAAAATAAATTATTATAAAAGGTTATAAATAGTAGGGGTTGCAAATAATCTATTTGTCAACTTAAAAAATTCTTATTTTTTTCCTCTAGATTTTCACCGGTTAGTTTTCTTTTTTGATTTATTATTCTTTTATTTTCAAATATCAAGTTTGTTCTTCATCTCTAACACGTGTATGCTTATTCTATATTGTGAATTTGATTATAACAAGTTTTTGTTTTGTGATATTTTATATTTGATAGTGATAATGGATGGATATTATTGAAGTTACCATCCATGTAAATATGTTCTTGACAAATTGACTTTTGAGAAAAAAAAATTGTGTGTTCTTCAATCCATACATTGATAATTCTTTTTATATTTGATGATATATTTATTTAAATTAATTTGACTTATATTTATTTTAATAATAAATTTTTTATGTTGATATAGGTGATTGATGTTCTCTATATTGACATGTCAAATATCATATTCGTCGCTAAAAATAAAAAATGTCAACGTTATATTCACTACCTTACTAGCCATTGTCATCCATCATTTCAACTATATAGTTTTAAACTATAATAATTTAAAAAAATTTATTAACAACTAAATTTTTGTTTCTCTATACTTGAATGCTTTTATGAATATTTTCTTGATAAATTTTCAACAATAAAAATTTTACAAATTTATTCTAATGATTTGTTTTTTTATTGCAATTAAATCTTTGAAGAATTTTCAAAAAATATTGATCTAGAAATGTCATTAAACACCATACAGTTTAATAAAAATTATAATGTATTTTAATTTAACTATCGTTACACATTTGATATTGTGATTACTAATATTATATTTTAATTTAATGAGAATAATTGTAACTATGTTTATACATTTTATAAGTCTTTTATATTCACTTAATATTAACCATACACTATATATTTTACTTGAAGTTTTTATACTTATTAAGTTAGTATATTTATTTTAATTGGTATATTTCATTTAGTGTAATATTATGTTTTGTTATTTGGTTGTGATTTCATTATGGTAAAAAGGAACAATATTAAGTACCTAACATTGTTTTTATATTGTAATTCGGCAAAAAAAAAAAACATCTAATTAAATCATTGTTCAAAATATGAAATTTTTAATTATTTAAATACATTCTATTTCTAAAGAACTTAACCATAAAAATTTTAGATTAAATTACCAATTTGGTTCTTATATTTTTCTAAAATTTCTCATTTGTATTTCATTAGTTCATCCCTCATTTATTTAACATGACTAATTATTACTAAATACAAATTTAATTCAAATTAAGATCATGTTGTAACACCCTACTTTTACGACTAATGCCACATAGGACTCATAGTCCACGTCACCCAACCATAGACAACATCATCAAGGGTTAAACAGCTAATTACTACTAAACGTCGACATTAAGCATAAAACAACACGGGACGGGAACCAACCCCCGTCAGTAATACCAGTCAACCACAACATAAATATAGATTACAGTCATCCAAAGGTCACTGGCTAGTAAGCCAAACCATAAAATGTCAAGACTACTTACGAAAGTAGTCACTAACTACTGTCCACGTGGCGGGTCTCGGCTACTGCCCGCTGTATCCCTAGCCTCAGTCCTCGCACCTGAGATCCACAGTTAAAACAACAGTCAGCGGAGAGCTGGTGAGTTACTATAAACAACTTTAAAACAGTTTATAAAATAGTTAGCACAATATAACGACTAAGAATCAACGTGCGGCCGACCTCAACTGCCTGACGCCTCATCGGGAGCGACCCGGCACAGCCTGCATAGCCCACTCCACAAAGTAGTGGGTTGTCAGGTCCACTGAGTTGGGAATGACCCAACAGGCCTCTCTACTCTGCGTATGGCAACAATACGCGCGATCCACGTGCTCTGCTCTGTGCTAACAAGTGTCAACGTACAAAAGGATCCACATCGGACCCGGATAATAAACAACAAAGTAAGTAACTCACCTGAAGCACGACTACAGTCCCGCTATCAACGACAGTCTCTACAAGTCCCAGGCTTAGCTACGAAATCCTGGCAACAATAACCACAACTACATTGTAACGACTAGCTACGGAACTCATAACGACTATACTACTAGCATTTACGGACTCGACATCAGCTATCGGACTCAGACTCACGAGCGCGGCCATGAGCACGGCCACGATCGCGGTCTCGGCCGCGGTCTGGGAGCGCGGGCGCGATCCCACCGCCAGCGATCACCCTTAGCCGCCTCATCCTGATCGCGGGCGCGACCAGATGAGCACGGCCGCGATGCGGCGACGAACAGAGCAGTTCATGCTCTGTTTTTCTACAGCCACGGGAATCACTTTCCAATTCCGATTTCACCCATCCCATGGGTTATAATTCAACCCCAATTCGCTTTAACTACGTAATATGACAATTTAACTGCTTTGATACAATTCACTAACCTTAATTCGATTGCACTCTTGAATTTGGAGATTTCAACTTGAAGTAGAAGGTGATGAAATGAATTCCTTGATTATGGTTTCCCTTCAATTTCCCTTTACTGAATCCTCTCTGAAACACACACACATAGTATAGGTGATTATGATGAAATGAGGGAAGAGAGAGTAGCCAAGGCGTATATATACGTTTTCGGTCCCGAACCCATTTAAAACGGGTACGATACTCATTAATCACTAGGTAGACATCCGTTAACCCGATTAATCTCAAATTAACGACTTGGGTTTAGAATGTCAATTAACTCATTAAAACAACCCCAAATTCCCAATTACTACTAGACCGGTTATTATCTCAACCGATTAAAATTACACGTAACAGCAATCTACTTTACCAACTCACGTGCAATTAACCAATTAAAATTCACCAACTCATCGAGGCAACTCTTAAAGCCGATAAATAAATTACACGTACCTGCTGCTAGATTCCGGATGTTACAAATCCTCCCCTCTAGAACTGATCCCGTCCTCGGGATCTCAACTCTGGTGAATAGATGCGGATACCGCTGTCGCATGTCCGCCTCGGGTTCCCATGTAGCACCGGAACCCTTATGGTATCGCCACTGTACTAACACCAGTGGAATCTCCTTCTTCCGCAACTTTTTCACCTTGTGGTCTAGAATAGACTCGGGATGCTCAACATATCTCAGCTGCTCGTCTATCTCAATCTCTGACATGGGGATTGTTTCCTCATGTGGGGCCAAACATTGCCGCAGGTAGCTAACATGGAAGGTAGGATGTACTCCACGCAACTCTGGAGGCAACTCTAATCGGTAGGCCTGCGTGCCCACTCGCTCGATTATACAGAACGGTCCAATAAACCTCGGACTGAGCTTACCTCGCTTCCGGAATCGAATTACACCCTTCCACGGGGATACCTTCAGTAGTACCCACTCACTCACATCAAACTCTAACTCTTTGGTCCTCTTATCAGCATAGCACTTCTGTCGACTCTGAGCTATCTGTAATCTTTCTCTGACCACGGCTATCTTTTCACTAGTCTGCTGAATGATCTCAGGACCTGTAATCTCTTTCTCTCCCACCTCGGTCCAACATATAGGAGTACGACATTTACGGCCATATAACGCTTCGAATGGAGGCATCTTAATACTGGAGTGGTAGCTATTATTATAAGCAAATTCAACTAACGGCAAATGCGAATCCCAACTACCACTAAAATCCACCACAAAAGCTCGTAACATATCCTCCATCGTCTGGATCATACTCTCAGACTGGACGTCAGACTGGGGGTGATATGCAGTACTCATCTGAACTCGAGTACCTAGCGCCCGCTGTAGGCTCTGCAAGAATGTAGACGTAAATCGAGCATCTCTATCGGAAACTATCGAGGCTGGAACTCCATGTCGGGAGACAATCTCATACAAATAAACTCGAGCGAGCTGCTCCAATGTATAAGTCTCCCGGATTGGCAGAAAATGCGCTGTCTTCGTAAGCCGATCTACTATCACCCATATCGCATCATATCCACGTGGAGTCCGCGGTAACTTCGTAACGAAGTCCATCGTGATATGTTCCCAACTCCACTGAGGAATCTCTAACGGCTGTAAACGGCCATGGGGCTTCTGGTGCTCGGCCTTCACCTGCAGGCAAGTCAGACAACGCTCGACAAACTCAGCTATATCCTGTTTCATGCCGGGCCACCAATATAACACACGGAGATCCTGATACAATTTCGTACTACCAGGATGAATAGCAAGGCGAGACTTATGGGAATCCTCCAAGATCAACTGTCGTGCATCACCGGCCCTAGGAACCCAAACTCGACTCTGTCTCACATATAATCCTCGAGAGTCAGTCTCGAACTCCTGTAACTGGCCCAAAATGTGTTCCCTCCGGTGGTTCTCTGCTCGCATCCCGATGGTCTGCGCCTCTCGAAGCCTCTCTATTAGGGTAGATGTCACCTCGACTCTGTAATTACGGGCTCGGCTCGAAGATCCGCGCTCCTTTCGGCTGAGCGCGTCTGCTACCACATTCGCCTTACCCGAGTGGTACTGAATGTCACAATCGTAATCCTTGATCAACTCTAGTCCCCGTCTCTGCCGCATATTCAGATCACGCTGGCTGAATAAATACTGGAGACTCTTATGATCAGTAAACAAGGTAAACGGTACCCCATACAGGTAATGGTGCCAAATCTTCAGCGCAAACACGATGGCTGTCAATTCTAAATCATGGGTCGAATAATTCTTCTCATAATCCTTCAACTGGCGAGAAGCATACGCAATCACTCGGCCCCTCTGCATTAATACATATCCCAATCCTGTCCCTGAAGCATCAGTATATATAACAAAATCACTGGTGCCTTCAGGCAGGGCTAACACTGGAGCCTGACACAATCGACGTTTCAGCTCCTCAAACACGAACTCCTGATCTTCAGTCCACTCAAACGGAACTGACTGACGAGTCAAACGGGTCAATGGCACAGCAATCAAAGCGAAGTCCTGGATAAATCGACGATAATATCCGGCTAATCCCAGGAAACTGCGAATCTCTGCTACACTCCGGGGCCTCTCCCATCTCATAACGGCCTCTATCTTAGCTGGGTCTACAGAAACACCCTCGCCGTTAACGACATGGCCCAGAAACTGGACTTCCCGAAGCCAAAACTCACATTTCGAGAACTTCGCGTACAACTTCTCTCGTCTCAGGATCTCTCGCAGGTGCGCCGCATGCTCCTCTACTGATCGGGAATATATCAGGATGTCATCTATGAACACTATGACAAACTGATCAAGATACGGACGACAGACCCTATTCATCAGGTCCATAAAGGCTGCTGGGGCATTGGTTAGCCCGAACGGCATAACCAGGAACTCATAATGGCCATATCGGGTCCTGAATGTTGTCTTTGCTGTATCCTGCTCATAGACCTTCAGCTGATGATATCCCGAGCGCAAGTCGATCTTCGAAAACACACTAGCCCTCTGCAACTGGTCGAACAAATCATCTATCCGCGGAAGAGGATAACGGTTCTTCACCGTTACCTTATTAAGCTCGTGATAGTCTATACACATCCTCATCGACCCATCTTTCTTCTTCACAAATAGGACCGGAGCACCCCACGGAGAAGTACTCGGTCGAATAAAACCACGGTCCAACAGCTCCTGCAGCTGGCTCATCAGCTCTCTCATCTCGGTAGGAGCTAAACGATAAGGTGCACGTGCAATAGGAGTAGCACCTGGCACCAACTCGATACGAAACTCTACCTGTCTGTCTGGCGGCAAACCAGGTAACTCCTCAGGGAACACATCGGCGAACTCAGAAACGACATCGACGGCCTCCATACTCTGCTTCTCCTTCTTCGCATCAACTACATATGCTAGGAAGGAGGAACAACCCTTGGCTAAACAACGACTAGCCTGAATCGCAGAAATGAGGCCAACACTGCCCCTACTGCGCTCTCCATATACCGTGATAACACGATCCTCAGAAACCGGTAGCCGAATAATCTTCTTGGAACACGCAATATCAGCACGCTGAGAAGCTAACCAATCCATACCTACTATGGCATCAAAACTACCGATCTCTATAGGCAGCAAATCGATCCTAAATGGATAACCGTCTATCTCTAATATACACTGGGCATAAACATGCCTAACAACAGAAGCACTGCCATCGACAAGCTCTATAACTAATGGCTCTGGCAACTCAACAGGCGAAGTAGTAAAATATGCAGTATAGGCAAGCGAAACAAAAGAACGGTTTGCCTCAGAATCAAACAACACTCGGGCACTGTGACCATTTAAAATAAACGTACCCGAAACCACGTCGGCTGTATCTCGAGCCTCCTCCGCTGTCAACTGAAAAACTCGACCTCTAGCTGGCGGGACGGTATCTCTGCGCGCTGAAGAGCCAACAGAACTCTGACCCTGGGTCGGCGGTCTCAAATCCCCCTGCCGCGGAGTTGCACTAGTACAAAATATGTCTTCCGTCACGTTAAAAAACCGTGACCATAGA
This sequence comes from Centrapalus pauciflorus, assembly GCA_020465985.1. Lineage (NCBI taxonomy): Eukaryota > Viridiplantae > Streptophyta > Magnoliopsida > Asterales > Asteraceae > Centrapalus > Centrapalus pauciflorus. Next base: position 254,498 of record JAANYP010006286.1, on the reverse strand, counting down.
CCTTTGGCCACAGTTTTATTTTTCATTCAATTCGTGACCAAAGGTCGCATCACTTTTGGTACCTTATGGCTACATTTAATATTTGTGACTAAATCACATGTAAAACCGTGGCCATAGCATAAAACCGTGGCTATATGGTAACAATTTCTATATAGTTGTGGTCTATATTTTTTAGTAACCGTGACCATAAAATACTTTTAGTCACAATTTATTTTAACACCATGACAGTTGGATACATTCAGACACACATTAACAATTAATCAGTGGCGTTAACTTTCTTACAGACACGTATAAACAAATAAACCGTGGCCACCTGGTATATATTTAAAGACGCACAAATATTTAATCGTGACCATTGGATAAATTTATACACACATAATCAGTTAAATCGTAGCTATTTGAGACATTTAAACACACCACATGAATGAAACCGTGACAATTGGTAATATTTTAACGCACATAAACTATTAAGTGATGTGACCATTGGTACATTTAGACATGCATAAACAATTAAACCGTGACCGTAGGGTACACTTAGACACACATAATTTATTAAAATGTGACGATTGGTTGCAATTGGACATACATAAAGTATTAAACCGTGACAATTGATACATTTTGACACACAAAAATAATTACACCGTGACCATACCATTATTTTAGTCACATAATAATTCGTATATTCATGACAATTGCTTACTTTTAGACACATATAATAAACAATACTGTGACCATAAAATATTTGTAGTTACTTATTTATTCCTAATCGTGACAATTGGTAACTTTTAGACAAATGCAACAATACAATCTGTGACCATTAAATACTTTTTTTAACAGCAAACTATCCTACTCCTACTCCTACTCCTAAGCTACTCATTTACCACAAGACTTACTTTCACCACATAATATCAACTTGTCTCCGACGGGATTCGAACCCATGACCTCTCACTTGTATTTCCACCCTCTTACCGCCAGGCCAAAGGCCCTTTGGTGACCATCAAATACTTGTTGTCACATTATATTTCTTTTAAAATCACTATTGTTCCTTTTAGACACTTGTAAAAAATTAAACTGTGACAATAAAGTAGTTATAGCCACATTTTTCTTAAACTGTGATAATTAATAACCTTTAACCACACAAAACTAACTAAATGGTGACCATAAAGTAGTTATAGCCACATTTTGCTGCTTTTATTATGACAATTAATAACATTTAGCAACTGATAAAAAAATAAGTCGTGACCATAAACTAATTGTAGTCACGATATTTTTTCTTTTATCATGGTTAATGTTTAGTTTTTGACACACATAACACATTTAACCATGACCACAAAATACTCATATTAACAAGTTTTTTTAACTATGACAATTGATAACCTTTAACCACACAAAACAAAATAAATTGTGACCATAAAATACTTATAAATACATTTTTGTTTTTTTATCATGGTTAATGTTTAGTTTCAGACACAATAATATATTAAACTGTGACGATAAAATACTTATAGGGACATTTTTTTCACTTAAACCATGACCACCGATTACTTTTAGTCACACAAACCAATTCTTCGTGTGACCATAAAGTACTTATAGTCACTGTTTTTTTCTTTTATCGTGAAAACTATTACTTTTACACACTAATAAGAAATAAACTAAACCATGATAATTAGAAAAATATAGTCACAACATTTTTTTTGTCATGGCTATTGTTTATTTTTAGTTACATAAAAACAATAAACCGTCACCTATAAATATTAATAGTAACAAATTTCCTTAATCCGTGAAAAAAAACCCCTTATATTGATTTTTTTTAATGTGAGATTGATAGCTTTTAGTCACAAAACAAATTAAATCGTGACTTCAATGTACTTATAATCATATCTTTTTCATTTACTATTACTATTGTTTACATTTAGACACACATAAAAACTTAATCTGTCACCTTTAAATATTAATAGTCACATGTTTGTGTGTCTTAAACTGTGATCGAAACATAATTATGGTGATATGGTTTTTTTTCTTAAACCGTGATCATTAATTACTTTTATATACATAAAAGAAAATAAATCGTGACAAAAAAAACACTTAGTCACATTTTTCTCTTTCATCATGAATATAAAATACTTTTACACACACATAAGAAACTAAACCGTGACTATAAAATACTTATAGTCACAATAATTTTCTTATTTCATGACAATTGTTTACTTTTGGACACACTTAATGAACTCAATCATGACCATTAAACACTTATAGTCACAATGTTTTTCTTTTACCATACGTGGCTAATGAACTCCACCCTTTGGTCACACAAAGCGATTTCGTGACCATATAAGTTAGCCTTCTGTCACAGTTTATTCATGTGACTAATTCCACCATATAATTTAGACTCATACAATTATACTTCAGGGTGTCCCTTTGGTCACCGAAAGAGATTTCCGTGACCAAATACATATTTATCGTCACAGTTAATAACAATCACAGGATTATTAGAGACATCAAACAAATAACTGTGACAAACGATGACATTTGGTAACAATGTGGCAATCGTGACAAGTCTTTGTCACGATCCTTATGTTAAACTGTGGCTTAAGGTTTGAATGTGATTTGCAATGGTCACAGTTATTGAGATAAACTGTGGCTATCATAATAATACAATATCATATATGACCCTTTAGTCACGTCAATAACAAAAACTGTGGCTAGGCAGTTTGGACAAAAGCGTGACCATAGGTCATTTTTGTACTAGTGTTGTGCAATCTCTAGACTGGTGACCAGGCCGCCCGCAATTAAAACAGAGCGGGTCTCTCGAAGTACATCCTGACTGGGTGTGGCCAGGCTGGCCACAGCGGAAACAACGTACATGGCGGGGATCACACTCCCCGGTGTGTCTCTGGCGACACCTCCTACAGAACCGCTCCCTATTAACCGACCCTGAACTCGACACTCCTCCCCTCTGCTCGGATCCTCCGAAACGACTGCCCCTATCATCGGGCCTACGATCTGATCTCTGTGAAGACCTATCTCGATGCCTGTCTCCCCCTTCAGATTCGGCGCGCCGACGATCATCACCCCTCGGCTGGAACTGGCCGGAGCGACTGTCTCTATCCCGATCTCTGTCTCTACCTCTGTCAAAACCACCTCCCTGTCCAGCCGACTGCGTGACTCGCGGCTGCTCAACTACTGGGTCTCGACGAGACAACTCACTCTCTCATCTACGGGCTAGCTCGACTGCCCTGGCATAGGTCGGAATGTAACCGGTGTCAATGAACTCTCGGATCTCCTTACGCAAGCCCATCAAGAATCTATTGATCTTCCGAGACTCTGTACTAATCTGAATAGACGCAAACAAACTCAAATCGATGAAAATCTTCTCGTACTCATCAACCGATCGCTGTCCCTGGAATAACGTCAGAAAATCAATCTCCAACTGAGCCCTGCGGTCCTCGGGACAATACTGCTCCTCAAAACGAGCCCTAAACTGACTCCACGTCATCTCATATGCTGGCCCATCCCCCATCATATCTCTAATAGTCCGCCACCATTGCTGGGCGCTAGTCCGTAGCTGGGCACTAGCAAAAGTCGTCATCTGATCGGGGTGGCACCCTGTGATACGGAAGGCCATCTCCATATCCTGTAACCAGTACATGGCCTTTACGGCCCCGGGCTCGCCGTGATACTCTGGCGGGTGTGCAGCAAGGAACCCCTTATACTTACATCCCTTGCCTGTCCCTCGTGATGAACCAGCTCCTGAATCTCTGCCCCCGCCTGCACCCTGGGTCTGGGACTGGATACCCTCAGCACGACCTTTCTCGTAGGACTCCTGTAGTCGTCGGGCTAACTCCTCATCAGACACTCGTCCCCCGGTGGGACCTTCGGGTCTCTGCTCATCTGCCATAAAGTCTCTGCATATAATAAACAACATTACTATAATGATATTGTGAATTTGATTAATACAAGTTTTTGTTTTGTGATATTTTATATTTGATAGTGATAATGGATGGATATTATTGAAGTTACCATCCATGTAAATATGTTCTTGACAAATTGACTTTTGAGAAAAAAAAATTGTGTGTTCTTCAATCCATACATTGATAATTCTTTTTATATTTGATGATATATTTATTTAAATTAATTTGACTTATATTTATTTTAATAATAAATTTTTTATGTTGATATAGGTGATTGATGTTCTCTATATTGACATGTCAAATTTCATATTCGTCGCTAAAAATAAAAAATGGCAACGTTATATTCACTACCTTACTAGCCATTGTCATCCATCATTTCAACTATATAGTTTTAAACTATAATAATTTAAAAAAATTTATTAACAACTAAATTTTTGTTTCTCTATACTTGAATGCTTTTATGAATATTTTCTTGATAAATTTTCAACAATAAAAATTTTACAAATTTATTCTAATGATTTGTTTTTTTATTGCAATTACATCTTTGAAGAATTTTCAAAAAATATTGATCTAGAAATGTCATTAAACACCATACAGTTTAATAAAAATTATAATGTATTTTAATTTAACTATCGTTACACATTTGATATTGTGATTACTAATATTATATTTTAATTTAATGAGAATAATTGTAACTATGTTTATACATTTTATAAGTCTTTTATATTCACTTAATATTAACCATACACTATATATTTTACTTGAAGTTTTTATACTTATTAAGTTAGTATATTTATTTTAATTGGTATATTTCATTTAGTGTAATATTATGTTTTGTTATTTGGTTGTGATTTCATTATGGTAAAAAGGAACAATATTAAGTACCTAACATTGTTTTTATATTGTAATTCGGCAAAAAAAAAAAACATCTAATTAAATCATTGTTCAAAATATGAAATTTTTAATTATTTAAATACATTCTATTTCTAAAGAACTTAACCATAAAAATTTTAGATTAAATTACCAATTTGGTTCTTATATTTTTCTAAAATTTCTCATTTGTATTTCATTAGTTCATCCCTCATTTATTTAACATGACTAATTATTACTAAATACAAATTTAATTCAAATTAAGATCATGTTGTAACACCCTACTTTTACGACTAATGCCACATAGGACTCATAGTCCACGTCACCCAACCATAGACAACATCATCAAGGGTTAAACAGCTAATTACTACTAAACGTCGACATTAAGCATAAAACAACACGGGACGGGAACCAACCCCCGTCAGTAATACCAGTCAACCACAACATAAATATAGATTACAGTCATCCAAAGGTCACTGGCTAGTAAGCCAAACCATAAAATGTCAAGACTACTTACGAAAGTAGTCACTAACTACTGTCCACGTGGCGGGTCTCGGCTACTGCCCGCTGTATCCCTAGCCTCAGTCCTCGCACCTGAGATCCACAGTTAAAACAACAGTCAGCGGAGAGCTGGTGAGTTACTATAAACAACTTTAAAACAGTTTATAAAATAGTTAGCACAATATAACGACTAAGAATCAACGTGCGGCCGACCTCAACTGCCTGACGCCTCATCGGGAGCGACCCGGCACAGCCTGCATAGCCCACTCCACAAAGTAGTGGGTTGTCAGGTCCACTGAGTTGGGAATGACCCAACAGGCCTCTCTACTCTGCGTATGGCAACAATACGCGCGATCCACGTGCTCTGCTCTGTGCTAACAAGTGTCAACGTACAAAAGGATCCACATCGGACCCGGATAATAAACAACAAAGTAAGTAACTCACCTGAAGCACGACTACAGTCCCGCTATCAACGACAGTCTCTACAAGTCCCAGGCTTAGCTACGAAATCCTGGCAACAATAACCACAACTACATTGTAACGACTAGCTACGGAACTCATAACGACTATACTACTAGCATTTACGGACTCGACATCAGCTATCGGACTCAGACTCACGAGCGCGGCCATGAGCACGGCCACGATCGCGGTCTCGGCCGCGGTCTGGGAGCGCGGGCGCGATCCCACCGCCAGCGATCACCCTTAGCCGCCTCATCCTGATCGCGGGCGCGACCAGATGAGCACGGCCGCGATGCGGCGACGAACAGAGCAGTTCATGCTCTGTTTTTCTACAGCCACGGGAATCACTTTCCAATTCCGATTTCACCCATCCCATGGGTTATAATTCAACCCCAATTCGCTTTAACTACGTAATATGACAATTTAACTGCTTTGATACAATTCACTAACCTTAATTCGATTGCACTCTTGAATTTGGAGATTTCAACTTGAAGTAGAAGGTGATGAAATGAATTCCTTGATTATGGTTTCCCTTCAATTTCCCTTTACTGAATCCTCTCTGAAACACACACACATAGTATAGGTGATTATGATGAAATGAGGGAAGAGAGAGTAGCCAAGGCGTATATATACGTTTTCGGTCCCGAACCCATTTAAAACGGGTACGATACTCATTAATCACTAGGTAGACATCCGTTAACCCGATTAATCTCAAATTAACGACTTGGGTTTAGAATGTCAATTAACTCATTAAAACAACCCCAAATTCCCAATTACTACTAGATCGGTTATTATCTCAACCGATTAAAATTACACGTAACAGCAATCTACTTTACCAACTCACGTGCAATTAACCAATTAAAATTCACCAACTCATCGAGGCAACTCTTAAAGCCGATAAATAAATTACACGTACCTGCTGCTAGATTCCGGATGTTACACATGTAAACGATGGTAAAAATATTCCGTTCACTTATAAATAATATAAGTTTGAGATTAACTGATTTATTTTTATATAACTTAATTCAATTCAAAAATAATAATAATATTAATATTATTTCATTAGATTTATTATTGTTTTTAAAAATAGACATTTACATTTATTAATAATTTATTTGAGCACATGAAAGATAATTTAAATTTTTTAATTTATTATTAATATTATAAATTTATTAACTAAAGTTTTTAGGCAATTTTATTTATTATTTAGATTGGTTAAATGTTTTGGAATTGTCACTTTGATAATTTGAATGTTCAAATTTAAAGTATAGTTGTTGTACTTAATAGATTTTAATTTTTTAAATAAATAATAGTAATAATCATTTAGTTAATTTTTGTTAAATATCTAAAATAGAGAGTTCATATAATAAATAACAACAATGATCACTTATATTAAATTATAATTTGTTTATAAATAGTAGTTATAATGATTTATCTAAGTTATATTACTTTTTTAAAAATAGTACATATAATGATTTATGTAACTTTTTTTTAATTATCCAAAAAAAGCATCATAACAAAACAAATTAGGGTTATAAAAATACAATTGATTTTGATTTTCTTTAAAATGCAATTTTAATTTTCTTTTATAAATGATTGTTATAATAAGTTGTTTACTTCTATTTAAACATAACAAATATATAATTTACACTTAGTTTAACCTCTAATAGTATTAATTACTTGATTTTATTTTAATATTTTAATAAATAATAGTAGTTATCATTTAGTTCTTACGCGATCTAATTTAATTTTTTTAATAAATAGTAGAAGAAATTAATTCGTTAGTTTTTGTTTAATATCTAAATGTAACGAGTCAATCTAATAAATGATAGTAATGCTCTTTATATTATTATTTTACTATTTTAATAAATAAAATAATTTTATATTCTATATAACTTGAGTGTTAGCACATTAAACAACCAAATGATATATAACTTGATTTTCATTTTAATTTTTTTATACTAAAACAAAAAAACCATAATATTTTGAGGTTTTAAGCGCATATAAAAAATATGTCTATTTTCTATTTTTCTCATTTTTAAGAAGACGCATTGTATTTAATATTAGGCTTTAACTTTGCAACTATTTAAAAAATTTAAGGTATTGTGCTTTTGTAATTGTTTTAAATAAATAACATTGAGTTATGGTTGTTTTATTCCAATTGTCGGGAGACAATATTTTTTTAACATAATTTTAGTAACAAGTGATTGAATTTTGTACCGTAGTTATAAAAATGTGTATTTTCAAAACTATAAAATTGATATTTCTAAAAAGTTATACCTAAGTACTATATGTTGTACAATCTAAAGTTTATAAAAGTATTTTCAAAAGTATAAAATTATAAAAGTTATACCTAAGTGATTAAATTTTTTACCGTAGTTATAAGAGTGTGTATTTTCAAAAGTATAAAATTGTTATTTCTAAAAAGTTATACCTAAGTACTATATGTTGTACAATCTAAAGTTTATAAAATGACTCAAACAATATAAAATTTTAATAATTACATAATATTTGAAACCAAAAAAAATAATAATAATAACAATCCGGTGCATCGCACGGGTCATTTTGACTAGTTAAAGAAAAATATTAAGAAAAACCATTAATGGTAGCTTCAATCGGTTGTAGGGATTAAAGCAGGTAAGAGAAAGGGGGAAAGTGGCTAAAGACAGAAATACCCTCATGTGTCAGGCACGTGAGTTAGGTTAATGTTAGAGATAAACAAATATAATAGGAAGGAACCAAAATAGCGACAAAACAATGAAAGCAAGGACCAAATTTGTAATAATTAAACTATAGGGACAGTATCTATAGTTTCACATAAACCACAAGGACCAAATTTGTAATTTACTCTACAAAATATTATACGTGTATTAAACGAGTTATTAACACCCGCGCGTTGCTGCGGGGTAAAAAATAATTAGTTACAAAAATAAATATAAAAACAAATGAACAAAAATACTTTTCAAGGAATTCAAATAACGAACACAACTGAATCAGGATCGAAGAGTGAAATTGGAAAGCTGATATAGATTCAAGAAGCAAGACAATTGATACTGTTAGTTGTTTATTATCATTGATTTCTAGATTTTACAATGTTAAAATTACAAACTATGTCTTATTAAATTGGATCGGAACCAAATTTAATTAATTAAATATTCATATTCATAATTTCAAAATTTGACATTGATTAGATTTAATCGTCAATTTAATTTGTTGCTTTTACTATCAAATCAAATAAATTTATAATGATAATGTCTCTAATACATTGATCAGGGTTGGTCAATGATATAATAGTAGTGTACAATGTTATACATTATCATATTTAATAAAAAATCTAATAAAGCTATTTCATTAAATTTTGTATCGTGCATTTGAATTATAAAGTCTTTTTCATACAATTAAACATAACATAATAGTTTCAAAAGACAACTCCAAACATAAGTATAATTAAAATCATAATTTTAAGTGTGTAAGAAAATGTTGTAATAATAAATGTTAAAATAGGACTAAACAAAATCTTATTAAAATAAAAGGGCTTAATAAAAGATAATGCTAAGATAATGACGTGTTATAAAAGAATTACATTTAAAATAAAAAAAAGAACGAAAAATGTCATTGGCCTACTCCATGCATTTGAATAATAAAGTATTTTTCATACAATTAAACATAACTCCAGACATAAGTATAATTATAATCATAATTTTAAGTATGTAATAAAATATTGTAATAATAAATGTTAAAATAGGAATAAATTAAAATGGTTAAATGAAAGATAACGCTAAGATTATGATGTGTTATAAAAAAAATTAAATTTAAAATAAAAATAGAAAAAATGTCATCGGCTTACTCAATCCATTTGAATAATAAAGTCTTTTCCATACAATTAAACATAACTACAAACATACGTATAATTAAAATCATAATATTAAGTGTGTAATAAAATATTGTAATAATAAATGTTAAAATAGGAGTAAACAAAAATTTATTAAAATAAAAGAGCTAAATAATAAAATAATGCTAACATAATGGTGTGTTATGAAATTAAAATAAAAAAAACACCATTGGCGTAGCCGATATGGTAAGATATATATATACTACAAACATAAGTATAATTAAAATCATAATATTAAGTGTGTAATAAAATATTGTAATAATAAATATTAAAATAGGAGTAAACAAAAATTTATTAAAACAAAAGGGCTAAATAAAAGATAATGTAACACCCTACTTTTACGACTAATGCCACATAGGACTCACAGTCCATGTCATCAAATCATAAGCAATGTCATCAAGGGTTAAACAGCTAATTACTACTGAACATCAACATCGGACATAAGTAACACTGGACGGGAACCAACCCCCGTCGATAAAGTCCGGCAACCACAACATAAGTATAGGTTACAGTCATCCAAAAATCACTGGCTAATAAGCCAAACCACAAAATATCTGGACTACTTACGAAAGTAGTCGCTAACTACTGTCCACGTGGCGGGTCTCGGCTACTGCCCGCAGTATCCCTAGCCTCAGTCCTCGTACCTGAGATCCACGGTTAAAACAACAGTCAGCGGAAAGCTGGTGAGTTACTATAAACAACTTTTAAACAGTTTATAAAATAGTTAGCACAACGTAACAACTGGTAAACAACTCTACATGCGGCCGGCATCAACGGCCCGACGCCTCATCGGGAGCGACCCGGCACAGCCTGCATAGCCCACTCCACAAAGTAGTGGGTTGTCAGGTCCACTGAGTTGGGAATGACCCAACAGGCCTCTACTCTGCGTATCAACGACAATACGCGTGATCCACGAACTCTGCTCTGTGCTAACAAGTGTCAACATGTAAAAGGATCCACATCGGACCCGGATAATAAGCAACAAGTAAGTAACTCACCTGAAGCACGACTACAATCTCGCTATCAACGACAGTCTCTACAAGTCCCAGGCTTAGCTACGAAATCCTGGCAACAATAAACACAACTACACTTGTAACGACTAGCTACGGAACTCATAACGACTATACTACTAATTTACGGACTCGACATCAGCTATCGGACTCAGACCCACGAGCGCGGCCAGGAGCGCGGCCACGATCGCGGTCTCGGCCGAGCTCTTGGAGCGCGGGCGCGATCCCACCGCCAGCGATCACCCTTAGCCGCCTCATCCTGATCGCGGGCGCGACCAGGTGAGCTCGGCCGCGCTGCGGCGACGAACAGAGCAGTTTATGCTCTGTTTTTCATACAGCTACGAGAATCATAACTTAACCCGTTTTTATACACTTTAGGGGTTATAAACTACCCCTTAATCGACAATAACATCAATTAAACTCATATCACTTCATTTGCCATGATTTACTAACCTTAACACGTTCCCTTCTTCTCGAATTTGAGCTTCTCGTTATAAGGATGATGATGATGATGATGAAACTGACTTCTTAATTATGGTTGCTGTAATTCCTTCCTTTGGTTCTCCCTGGTTTCAGCTGGATACACACACACACATATGCACTTGAGTTAAGGTGAAGTGAAGGGAAAGGAAGCCTAATGCGATATATATATACGTTCTCGGTCCCGAACTCAATTAAAACGGGTGCGAGACTCATTAATCACTGGGCAAGCGCCCGTTAACCCAATTAATCTCGAATTAATAACTCGGGTTTAGGATGTCAATTAACTTATTAAAACAACCCCAAATTCTCAATTACTACCAGACCGGTTATTATCTCAACTGATTAAAATTACACGTAACAGCAATCAACTTTACTAACTCACGTGCAATCAATCAATTAAAATTCACCAACTCATCGAGGCAACTCTTAAAGCTAATAAATAAATTACACGTACCTGCTGCTAGATTCCGGATGTTACAAATCCTCCCCTCTAGAACTGATCCCGTCCTCGGGATCTCAACTCAGGTGAATAGGTGCGGATACCGCTGTCGCATGTCCGCCTCGGGTTCCCATGTAGCACCGGAACCCTTATGGTATCGCCACTGTACTAACACCAGTGGGATCTCCTTCTTCCGCAACTTCTTAATCTTGCGGTCTAGAATAGACTCGGGATGCTCAACGTATCTCAGCTGCTCGTCCACCTCAATTTCGGACATAGGAACTGTCTCCTCATGTGGGGCCAAACACCGTCGCAGATAGCTAACATGGAAGGTAGGATGCACCCCACGCAGCTCTGGAGGCAGCTCTAACCGGTAGGCCTGCGTGCCCACTCGCTCGACTATACAGAACGGCCCAATGAATCTCGGACTGAGCTTACCTCGCTTCCGGAATCGAATCACACCCTTCCACGGGGATACCTTCAGTAGTACCCACTCACCCACATCAAACTCTAACTCTTTGGTCCTCTTATCGGCATAGCATTTCTGGCGACTCTGAGCTATCTGTAATCTCTCTCTGACCACTGCTATCTTTTCATTAGTCTGCTGAATGGTCTCAGGACCTGTAATCTCTTTCTCTCCCACCTCGGTCCAACATACAGGGGTACGACATTTACGACCATATAACGCTTCGAACGGAGGCATCTTAATGCTGGAGTGGTAGCTGTTATTATAAGCAAATTCAACTAATGGCAAATGCGAATCCCAACTACCACTAAAATCCACTACACAGGCTCGTAGCATATCCTCCATCGTCTGGATCGTACGCTCGGACTGGCCGTCCGACTGGGGATGATAAGCAGTACTCATCTGCACTCGAGTACCCAACGCTCGCTGTAAGCTTTGCCAGAAGGTGGACGTGAATCGAGCATCTCTGTCGGAAACTATCGAGGCTGGAACTCCATGTCGGGAGACAATCTCATACAAATAAACTCGGGCAAGCTGCTCCAACGTATAAGTCTCCCGGATCGGCAGAAAATGTGCTGTCTTCGTAAGCCGGTCTACTATCACCCATATCGCGTCATATCCACGTGGAGTCCGCGGTAACTTCGTAACGAAGTCCATCGTGATATGCTCCCAACTCCACTGAGGAATCTCTAACGACTGTAAGCGGCCATGGGGCTTCTGGTGCTCGGCCTTCACCTGCAGGCAAGTCAGACAACGCTCGACGAACTCAGCTATATCCCGTTTCATACCGGGCCACCAATATAACACACGGAGATCCTGATACATCTTCGTACTACCAGGATGAATAGCAAGGCGAGACTTATGAGAATCCTCCAAGATCAACTGTCGTGCATCACCGGCCCTAGGAACCCAAACTCGGCCTGTCTCACATATAGTCCTCGAGAGTCAGTCTCAAACTCCTGTAACTGACCCAAAATGTGCTCCCTCCGGTGGTTCTCTGCACGCATCCCGATAGCCTGCGCCTCTCGAAGCCTCTCTATCAGGGTAGACGTCACCTCGACCCTGTAATTACGGGCTCGGCTCGAAGATCCGCGCTCCTTTCGACTGAGCGCGTCCGCCACCACATTCGCCTTACCCGGGTGGTACTGAATGTCGCAGTCATAATCCTTGATCAACTCTAGTCCCCGTCTCTGGCGCATATTCAGATCACGCTGGCTGAATAAATACTGGAGACTCTTATGATCAGTGAACAAGGTAAACGGTACCCCATACAGGTAATGGCGCCAAATCTTCAGCGCAAACACAATGGCTGTCAACTCTAAGTCATTGGTCGAATAATTCTTCTCGTAATCCTTCAACTGACGAGAAGCATATGCAATCACTCGGCCCCTCTGCATTAATACACATCCTAACCCTGTCCCCGAAGCATCAGTATATACGACAAAATCACTGGTGCCTTCAGGCAGGGCTAACACTGGAGCCTGGCACAATCGACGTTTCAGCTCCTCGAACACGAACTCCTGATCCTCAGTCCACTCAAACGGAACTGACTGGCGAGTCAAACGAGTCAACGGCACAGCAATCAAAGCAAAGTCCTGGATAAATCGACGATAATATCCGGCTAATCCCAGGAAACTGCGAATCTCTGCTACACTTCGGGGCCTCTCCCAGCTCATAACGGCCTCTATTTTAGCTGGGTCAACAGAAACGCCCTCGCCGCTAACGACATGGCCTAGAAACTGAACTTCTCGAAGCCAGAACTCACATTTCGAGAACTTCGCATATAGCTTCTCTCGCCGTAACACACTTAAAATCTCTCGCAGGTGCGCCGCATGCTCCTCTACTGATCGGGAATATATCAGGATGTCATCTATGAACACTATGACAAACTGATCAAGATACGGACGGCAGACCCTATTCATCAGGTCCATAAAGGCTGCTGGGGCATTGGTTAGCCCGAACGGCATAACCAGGAACTCATAATGGCCATATCGGGTCCTGAATGCTGTCTTCGCTGTATCCTGCTCATAAACCTTCAGCTGATGGTATCCCGAGCGCAAGTCGATCTTCGAAAACACGCTGGCTCCCTGTAACTGGTCGAACAAATCATCTATCCGCGGAAGAGGATAACGGTTCTTCACCGTTACCTTATTAAGCTCGCGATAGTCTATACACATCCTCATCGACCCATCTTTCTTCTTTACAAATAGAACTGGAGCACCCCACGGAGAAGTACTCGGTCGAATGAAGCCACGATCCAACAGCTCCTGTAACTGACTCATCAGCTCCCTCATCTCTGTAGGAGCCAAACGATAAGGTGCGCGTGCAATGGGAGTTGCACCTGGCACCAATTCTATACGAAACTCTACCTGTCTGTCCGGTGGCAAACCAGGTAGTTCCTCGGGAAACACATCGGGGAACTCAGAAACGACATCAACGGTCTCTATACTCTGCTTCTCCTTCTTCGCATCAACTACATATGCTAGGAAGGAGGAACAACCCTTGGCTAAACAACGACTAGCCTGAATCGCAGAAATGAGGCTAACACTGCCCCTACTGCGCTCTCCGTACACCGTAATGATACGATCCTCAGAAACCGGTAGCCGAATAATCTTCTTGGAACAAGCAATATCTGCACGCTGAAAAGCTAACCAATCCATACCTATTATGGCATCAAAACTACCGATCTCTATAGGCAGCAAATCAATCCTGAATGGATAGCCGTCTATCTCTAATATACACTGGGCATAAATATGCCTAACTACAGAAGCACTGCCATTAGCAAGCTCTATGACTAATGGCTCTGACAACTCAACAGGCAAAGCAGTAAAATATGCAGTAAAGGCAAACGAAACAAAGGAACGGTTTGCTCCGGAATCGAACAACACTCGGGCACTATGACCATTTAAAATGAACGTACCCGAAACCACGTCGGTTGTATCTCGAGCCTCCTCCGCTGTCAACTGAAAAACTCGGCCTCTGGCTGGCGGGACAGTATCTCTGCGCGCTGAAGAGCCAACAGAACTCTGACCCTGGGTCGGCGGTCTCGAATCCCCCTGCCGCGGAGCTGTACAATCCCTGGACTGATGACCAGGCCGCCCGCAATTAAAACATAGCGGGTCTCTCGAAGTACATCCTGTCTGGGTGTGGCCGGGCTGACCACAACGGAAGCAACGCACATGGCAGGGATCACACTCCCCTGTGTGCCTCTGGCGGCATCTCCTGCAAAACCGCTCTCTATTAGCTGACCCCGAACTCGATGCTCCTCCCCTCTGCTCGGACCCTGCAAAACGACTGCCCCTGTCATCGGGCCTGCGATCTGATCTCTGAGAAGACCTATCTCTGTGCCTATCTCCTCCCTCAGACTCTGCGCGTCGACGGTCGTCACCTCTAGGCTGAAACTGACTGGGACGACTATCTCTGTCCCGATCTCTATCTCTACCTCTGTCGAAACCACCTCCCTGTCCAGCCGACTGAGTGACTCGCGGTTGCTCTATCACTGGATCTCTACGAGATAACTCGCTCTCTCGTCTACGGGCTAACTCGACTGCCCTGGCATATGTCGGAATGTAACCGGTATCAATAAACTCTCGAATCTCCTTACGCAATCCCATCAGAAACCGATTAATCTTCCGTGACTCTGTACTAATCTGAATCGGCGCGAACAAACTCAAATCGATGAAAATCTTCTCGTACTCATCAACCGATCGCTGTCCCTGAAATAACGTCAGGAAATCAATCTCCAGCTGAGCCCTGCGGTCCTCAGGACAGTATTGCTCCTCGAAACGAGCCCTAAACTCGCTCCAGGTCATCTCATAGGCTGGTCCGTCTCCCATCATATCTCTAATCGTACGCCACCACTGCTGAGCGCTAGTCCGTAACTGGGCACTAGCAAAAGTCGTCATCTGATCAGGGTGGCATCCTGTGATACGGGAAGCCATCTCCATATCCTGCAACCAGTACATGGCCTTCACGGCCCCGGGCTCGCCGTGATACTCTGGCGGGTGTGCAGCAAGGAACTCCTTATATTTACACCCCTTGCCTGCCGCTCGCGATGAACCAGCTCCTGAATCTCTACCTCCGCCTGAACTCTGGGTCTGGGACTGAATACCCTCAGCACGGCCTTTCTCGTAGGCCTCCTCTAGTCGTCGGGCAAACTCCTCATCTGATACCCGTCCCCCAGTGGGACCCTCGGGTCTGTGCTCGTCTGTCATAGAATCTCTGCATAATGTAAACAACATTACTATAACGACAATAATATAATTCTACAATTCCTTAGACCTACTCATCAGAGATCAAGCCCAAGGATCTAGACACTGGTTTAAGCCTAAGCATCACTAATGATACTTAAACCTTAAACTAATGCTCTGATACCAAGCTGCCACACCCTACTTTTACGACTAATGCCACATAGGACTCACAGTCCATGTCATCAAATCATAAGCAATGTCATCAAGGGTTAAACAGCTAATTACTACTGAACATCAACATCGGACATAAGTAACACTGGACGGGAACCAACCCCCGTCGATAAAGTCCGGCAACCACAACATAAGTATAGGTTACAGTCATCCAAAAATCACTGGCTAATAAGCCAAACCACAAAATATCTGGACTACTTACGAAAGTAGTCGCTAACTACTGTCCACGTGGCGGGTCTTGGCTACTGCCCGCAGTATCCCTAGCCTCAGTCCTCGTACCTGAGATCCACGGTTAAAACAACAGTCAGCGGAAAGCTGGTGAGTTACTATAAACAACTTTAAAACAGTTTATAAAATAGTTAGCACAACGTAACAACTGATAAACAACTCTACATGCGGCCGGCATCAACGGCCCGACGCCTCATCGGGAGCGACCCGGCACAGCCTGCATAGCCCACTCCACAAAGTAGTGGGTTGTCAGGTCCACTGAGTTGGGAATGACCCAACAGGCCTCTACTCTGCGTATCAACGACAATACGCGTGATCCACGAACTCTGCTCTGTGCTAACAAGTGTCAACATGTAAAAGGATCCACATCGGACCCGGATAATAAGCAACAAGTAAGTAACTCACCTGAAGCACGACTACAATCTCGCTATCAACGACAGTCTCTACAAGTCCCAGGCTTAGCTACGAAATCCTGGCAACAATAAACACAACTACACTTGTAACGACTAGCTACGGAACTCATAACGACTATACTACTAATTTACGGACTCGACATCAGCTATCGGACTCAGGCCCACGAGCGCGGCCAGGAGCGCGGCCACGATCGCGGTCTCGGCCGAGCTCTTGGAGCGCGGGCGCGATCCCACCGCCAGCGATCACCCTTAGCCGCCTCATCCTGATCGCGGGCGCGACCAGGTGAGCTCGGCCGCGCTGCGGCGACGAACAGAGCAGTTTATGCTCTGTTTTTCATACAGCTACGAGAATCATAACTTAACCCGTTTTTATACACTTTAGGGGTTATAAACTACCCCTTAATCGACAATAACATCAATTAAACTCATATCACTTCATTTGCCATGATTTACTAACCTTAACACGTTCCCTTCTTCTCGAATTTGAGCTTCTCGTTATAAGGATGATGATGATGATGATGAAACTGACTTCTTAATTATGGTTGCTGTAATTCCTTCCTTTGGTTCTCCCTGGTTTCAGCTGGATACACACACACACATATGCACTTGAGTTAAGGTGAAGTGAAGGGAAAGGAAGCCTAATGCGATATATATATACGTTCTCGGTCCCGAACTCAATTAAAACGGGTGCGAGACTCATTAATCACTGGGCAAGCGCCCGTTAACCCAATTAATCTCGAATTAATAACTCGGGTTTAGGATGTCAATTAACTTATTAAAACAACCCCAAATTCTCAATTACTACCAGACCGGTTATTATCTCAACTGATTAAAATTACACGTAACAGCAATCAACTTTACTAACTCACGTGCAATCAATCAATTAAAATTCACCAACTCATCGAGGCAACTCTTAAAGCTAATAAATAAATTACACGTACCTGCTGCTAGATTCCGGATGTTACAAATCCTCCCCTCTAGAACTGATCCCGTCCTCGGGATCTCAACTCAGGTGAATAGGTGCGGATACCGCTGTCGCATGTCCGCCTCGGGTTCCCATGTAGCACCGGAACCCTTATGGTATCGCCACTGTACTAACACCAGTGGGATCTCCTTCTTCCGCAACTTCTTAATCTTGCGGTCTAGAATAGACTCGGGATGCTCAACGTATCTCAGCTGCTCGTCCACCTCAATTTCGGACATAGGAACTGTCTCCTCATGTGGGGCCAAACACCGTCGCAGATAGCTAACATGGAAGGTAGGATGCACCCCACGCAGCTCTGGAGGCAGCTCTAACCGGTAGGCCTGCGTGCCCACTCGCTCGACTATACAGAACGGCCCAATGAATCTCGGACTGAGCTTACCTCGCTTCCGGAATCGAATCACACCCTTCCACGGGGATACCTTCAGTAGTACCCACTCACCCACATCAAACTCTAACTCTTTGGTCCTCTTATCGGCATAGCATTTCTGGCGACTCTGAGCTATCTGTAATCTCTCTCTGACCACTGCTATCTTTTCATTAGTCTGCTGAATGGTCTCAGGACCTGTAATCTCTTTCTCTCCCACCTCGGTCCAACATACAGGGGTACGACATTTACGACCATATAACGCTTCGAACGGAGGCATCTTAATGCTGGAGTGGTAGCTATTATTATAAGCAAATTCAACTAATGGCAAATGCGAATCCCAACTACCACTAAAATCCACTACACAGGCTCGTAGCATATCCTCCATCGTCTGGATCGTACGCTCGGACTGGCCGTCCGACTGGGGATGATAAGCAGTACTCATCTGCACTCGAGTACCCAACGCTCGCTGTAAGCTTTGCCAGAAGGTGGACGTGAATCGAGCATCTCTGTCGGAAACTATCGAGGCTGGAACTCCATGTCGGGAGACAATCTCATACGAATAAACTCGGGCAAGCTGCTCCAACGTATAAGTTTCCCGGATCGGCAGAAAATGTGCTGTCTTCGTAAGCCGGTCTACTATCACCCATATCGCGTCATATCCACGTGGAGTCCGCGGTAACTTCGTAACGAAGTCCATCGTGATATGCTCCCAACTCCACTGAGGAATCTCTAACGACTGTAAGCGGCCATGGGGCTTCTGGTGCTCGGCCTTCACCTGCAGGCAAGTCAGACAACGCTCGACGAACTCAGCTATATCCCGTTTCATACCGGGCCACCAATATAACACACGGAGATCCTGATACATCTTCGTACTACCAGGATGAATAGCAAGGCGAGACTTATGAGAATCCTCCAAGATCAACTGTCGTGCATCACCGGCCCTAGGAACCCAAACTCGGCCCTGTCTCACATATAGTCCTCGAGAGTCAGTCTCGAACTCCTGTGACTGACCCAAAATGTGCTCCCTCCGGTGGTTCTCTGCACGCATCCCAATGGCCTGCGCCTCTCGAAGTCTTTTTTTTTTTTTTTTTTTTGAACGACAAACTATCCTAGTCCTACTCCTAATACCACCAGATTGACTTACTCCACCTAAATATCAACTTGCCTCCGACGGGGATCGAACCCGTGACCTCTCGTTTACAACTCCCCACTCTTACCGCCAGGCCAAAGGCCTTTTGGTTTTAAGTCTATTTATTTAACTTAATATTCATTTGTATTATTATTAAGTTAATACTATTATTTATAATGTAAATTTGTAATATAAATCAACATGACTAAAAAGGATCAGTCCCGGACCTGATTAGAATAAGTTAGGACCATTGCGCTCAAATGGAGTTGAAGCTTTTCATCAACGCTCAGGTCGCCCGATAGATGTGCACAAACACCGTATTAAAACCGAATCGGGTTAGATTAAAATTGTCCCCTTTTTTTGCGAAACAAAAATTATTTTTTTCAAAAACCATAACGGTTCCTAATCGGTTTTGCATCCAAATATATGTAACCAATATAACTGTATAAAAAACCAGATTTTTCTAAAATCGGTTTTAAAAAAAAAACCAATTTTTTTAATTAAAATTCAGATTTTTTTGGCTTAGCTTGCTTTTCTTTTTGTGCTTCTTTTCTTTATTTTTTTTGGGCTTAACAAAACTAAAACAATCAAACAAATACAATTATAAATTTATACCGAACACACCATCTTTTTTTATAATTATAATTACAACTATATAATTATATATTTAGTTAAACACATATATTTTACTCCAATCAAATATTTTTATATTATATTTGATTATAAATACATAAAAAATTTTAAAACCCCTAAACTTTAAATTACAATAACTAAAAACTTAAATTACGACAACTAATCATTCGCATTTTGTCATATTGTGTTTTTTTTCTCTTAATCATCCTCATTTTGGTATTCGGGTTCACAATCTTCGTCATCTTCGTTATCTTCTTCGTTTGGAGGTGATATTCCAAGTTCGACTTCTTTGTTGTATATATTTGTTTCCAAGTCGACGTCGATTGCATCTTCTAGGGGCATTCCATTTTGTTTCTGTCACACCCCGTTACCCCGGTTGGCAACGAAGCGGAAGCATTTTTGAAAACGTCTATATAGTGGTCGTTCACTTGATTATTACACGGGTATTTGATAAATAGTTATTTTTTAAAGATTTTTTTAACTACAGAAACATAAATTCACTAAACATCACATAGATGTTTGATACAAACAAACAAATTATATAGATAATTTATAGAAAAACGTTACATATATAAGTCACATTTAAAATAACGACACGTAGAGAAAAATTTATAATATAACACACATAGCTTAAGAAAAAACAAACTTATAAATTAGCCAGCACTTCCTTATACACAACATTGGATGTCTTCGTGGTGAGAGAGCCGTCTCTATCGGATATCAATATTTTTAACCCCTGTTTGCTCTTAACTCTTGATAATGCAACATACAACTGCCCATGTGTGAAAACCGGTCTTGGCAAAAACAACCCAACTCTTGATAGCGATTGTCCCTGACTTTTGTTTATTGTCATGGCAAAAGTCATAATCAAGTGAACGACCACTATATAGACGTTTTCAAAAATACATTGATTTAACTTCAAATATAAATATTGTTTTACATAACCAAAATAAAGCGCAATTAGTTCGCAAATTACAGAGATTCAAATACATAACCATAATGACATTAATAATGCAATAAAATCTACGAAGGCATGAAAATTTATGCGACTCCAAAAGTACGGAAGCCTTGAAATACTTCTGATATAGTGCACGTGCCTTAATTTCTTGAAAATACACGCTAAAATACGTCAACAAAATTGTTGGTGAGTTCATAGGTTTACACGTTAATATGACTTGTATGGACATCAACAGTTGAGTTTGAATTTATAAAATCATAAATTCCATGTTATGTATTACATAAAACCATCATGCAACCGAAACTTAATTATTAGTTTGCCTTGTGCAGTATTCCCCAATGTAATACCGTAATGTTAAATATATATGCACCCCTTAGCAGTTGGACCGACCAACCTAGGTGGGGGACATTAATCCCGATAGATCTATCCATAATATATTCGTGCTTACATAAAATGTAACTAACGGTTCATGATCTGAGGGCTGATGGAATCACATGTGTAATACATAATAGAAATGAAGTAGTTTCTGTGTCCATATGAAAACGTAGCATGCATTTCACCTCAAAACATAACAGTGTGAGAAATAGGGGCTATGAAGACTCGCCGTGAGTGCGATGGCAAATACGAACGTTAAATGCAAATTTGCGTTGTAGATGAGTGATGAAACCGGATGTGTTTATTCGAGTCCTAAATGATATAAGGGACTTAATAACTCCCATATATGATAATATGTATGTATAATGGTTTCTATGTTTTAAATCACCCAACATTACAAGTTTATAAATAAAACCCACTTAAAACGTCAAGTTTATATATATAATTTTCGAGTTTTTTAAAGGTTTTTCGGCCTACTTTGAGGCTGTTTTTGACCAAGCTCCAAAACGATTTAGGCTTTGGTTTTCTTATACATAAAACTAATATATACAAAGAATCTTTAAAGTCAAGAACGACCATTTTTCGAGATGTTTAGGTTGGGGAAAAAGCTCGTTAAAAACCCTATGTTGGCCATTTTTTAAGCTGTCAAACTTTCGTGTTACCAAATAATATCTGGGGGTTCTAAACTCTATATTAAATTATGAAAATCTCCAGATTTTTAGTTAAGACATAGATATAACTTTTGAGACAAGAATCAACTCATTTCGTTAAGTTAAGAATTAGTTATGATTTTTCAAAGTCGACATAATATTTCTGCCGAAAATCCGGATTTCATAAACTTGAAACAACTTGTGATTCTTGTTGTTTATTCAAAAATTACATGTATAAAAGGTTATAAAACACATTTATATAACTTGTTTTCATAATATTTATACTTACATAATGTGTTTATATATTTATAAACACATTTGAAGAAAACAAACTTAAAAACAAAACTAGTGATTTATAAACTTGAGTTTTTATGAAACTTGTTGTTGTTGGTGATTATATCTATTATGCAAGACTTATATAAACATAAATGTAAGAGATTATAAGTTAGTATTTACTTACTTTGAAGTGTTAGGAGAATAAAAATGAATAGAAGTTGAGTTCTTGAACTTTGTTGCACCAAAAATGCTTGAAATAATGCAAGAACACAAAGTTGCAAAGTTTTGGTGTTCTTGCACCCCTTTGTGGCCGGTTTTGGATTGAAAGAAAGGAGAGGATTTGATGCTTGTAGGTGTGAGAATGAATGAAAATAGTTGGTCTTATTTATAGATGGAAAAAGTGAATTGAAATGATGAAATGTTGGAGGTTGAGTGCACCTTTTAGCAAAATGATTGTGTTTAAAGTTGATTTTGATGGTGAGTTAAGTAATAAAAAATTGAAGTCAACCTCTAGTATTTGTACTATGAGGCCGGCCATAGGATGGTATTTCCATGCATTTTACTTTTTTTTGTATAAATGTATTTAGAATGTATTCTTGTATTTTCCTTTTTATGTAAATTCATAAATACTTATGAATGCATTAATTTAATGAATTGTTTTCATCTTGCATAATTAATGTTAAGTAAGTGTATTAATGCATGATTAGTGTCACTAATCATAATTTAATTATATACTTAGTTGAATTAATCCATCGTATCGCAAATCGATCGGATTAATTAATTTGCCGATTCATCGCACCGATGAAATTGTTTCTAATTGAATTGAATTTCCTTATGAACTTTGTTAATCACTTTAATTAATTGCTAATGACCACTGATTAAGTTATAATTGGCTAGTAAATACTGATTAGGTTATAGTTGCTAACCTGGTTTAGTGCCGGTTGTTACAGTTTCCGAGACGCTCCATCCAAATAATCCTTCAAGCAAATGCAACATTATACCGATTTGGGACTTAGCATCGACCTCCGTTGCAATATAATCCTGCCACTAACAGAAAAAGCAGATTCTGATGTTACTGTGGAAGCTTGGATGGTTACGAAATCATGGGCCATGGTGGCTAGAACCGGAAAAATCAATTCCTTTTCTTTCCACCATGCCAAAATATCAAAGTTTTCAAAATTTTCATATGTCATTTTCGATATAAATTTACTGGATATATAGTTTTGTAACTCGCAACTCGGGGTGGAAGTACGTGCTCATTTGGATTGGAATTTAAAATTGTATTAAAAAGTGATGTGGTGTTACATTAGCTAGAGAAACAAATAATTTCTTTGCTTTCTAAACCCACTTTTTAATAGTCTTCTTGGGTATCCATTTCTGTACAGTTCTTTTAGGAACTGATTTTGGAATTTGTTTCTTTGGATCCCTTTTCTGTTTAAAATTGGAAAGCTTGTTCTTTTCTACCCATACATACATATCAGAATTATACAATGATTTAGCATTCAAAGCATCGCATTTAATAGAATTAAAAGACAACAGTTTAGCACGAGAATATTTGGTACAATGTTTAACATTTGATTTATTACAGATAGATTTTCCAACAAAACTAGTCCTATTTGGTAATATTTTTGCCTTTTACCCTTCACTCTTTTGTAAAACTTGTCTTTTTCCTTTCAACTTGCTTCTTTCGCCATACTTGCTTCGAAGTTCTTTTCACAGTATTATCTGACATAACAGAAGATCAAGAATTAGTCGATTTAGAATTAGCTTTATTCTGCAAAAATTTCTTACCTTCAGAAGCATTTAATCTCTTTGCATTTGTTACCTTTGACGAAGACGATTCACCTTTTTAAAATTTAGGAGTAACAAAAGAATCTTTTGCTTTCTCCTTTCGTAGTAAAACACGTGATTAAACTGATTCAACCTTAGGAGTTGTAGGTATTCTTTTCAAAATACTTACTGATCCTTCAGATTTATCAGTTTGTTTGTTATGTAGAGGTTTTAAAATTCATCAGTTTCGACAAACATTTCTTCTAATGAATTAAATTCAGAGTTCATGTACAGATCAAACTCTTTTTCAGAATTAATAGACTCAGGTTTAATTGAAAATATCTGATCTGGTTGAGATTTGATTTCAGGTTGTTCTTTAAGTTTCATTTCCAAATCTTGAATAACAGCCTGAAGCTTAACTTATTCATTCTCAAAAGTTTGTATTTTCAATTCAAGATCAGTTGTAATCTTCTCAAGAATTGAATTTGGAATATATGGCTTTTGAGTGAAAGTTGTATTTTCAGACAAATCTTTATCAGATTATGTCTGAATATACTCTTCTGGTTTTGAAGCTTTTAAAATAACCATCTTTAATCCTAAGTTCATGTATCTAGTATCATATAAAGTTGGAGAGCATGAAATTGCTTTCGTTAGATACTTAGGATTTTCGGAACCAGTACCAGCTTTAGAATTATAAAAATCTATGTCTTTTGGTTGATTCAAATGGATAGCCTTATCCGTTTGACCTCTTTTAAGAAACTCGTCTTCTAAGGATTTGATTTTCTCATAAAGTTCCGTTCTTTCAGCAAAGATACAATTATATTTTACAGAGTAATTTGCAGATTCAAATTCAGCTAATTTCAGTTTTTCGTCAAGTCAGAAATACTGTTGCTCAGCTTTTGGTTCTCAAGTTGAAGATTATTGTATTTTCCTTCCATGTTAGACACTAACTCTAATGCAAATGCCTTATCTTTGGAAAACTCTAACACTAAAGCATGTTTAAGTCTTAATTTGTTTTCCAAAGAATGGACATTCTTTCTCTCGGCTTTTAATGATTTTTCAAATCTTTTTAGCATGTAAGCCATCTGAGCTAGTTTTTGTTCAAGCTCACAGGAGTTATCATTAGAGTCAGGATTAGAATGTACCTCAGGTGTCTCTGAATTTTCTGATGTGTCTGATTCTGATCTGTCATCCTCTTGCTCTTTGCTGCACTCAGCTCCTCCTATAGCCATTAACGCCACATCTTCTCTCATTTCAGATTCTGGATCAGTATTCTCTTTGTTTTCCTCTTCATCGTCAGTCAACCCAACCCATACTTCGTCCTCAGCTATCATAGCAGATTCACTTTGCTCAGACTCATTTAAAATTTCTGACTTCAGGCAAATGTGAGCATCCTCATCCAGAATATCCTCGTCTTTAGACAGTTGAAGCCAATGGTCATCCTCTGCCATCAGGGCCTTTCCAGCTTCCTTTTGTTTGGCCAGTAGATCCTTCCGAGTATAATAATCAGAATTCTTGACTACCGGCTGTCTGCATTCCCTAGCAAAATGGTCTGGCTTACCACAGTTGTAACATTTATGCTCGTCTTCTTTCTTGATAGACTTTTCAGGCTTTTAATACTTTTCAAACTTTTTCACACTGCTTTCTCCAGTCTTTTCATATTTATCTCTCTTCTCATACTTTCTGGATCCAGTCTTGTATCGCATCTTATTGTTCGTTGGTGTGCAATAGAATTTCTTCTGGAATGCCTTAGTCAGGAGTGCCATCTGCTTCTTCATTTCTTCTATCTCCGGGTCTGCTGATGAATCGGTTGATTCAGATTCTGAAGAACTGCTGCTAACTACCACTCGCTTCTCCTTTTTCAACTTATACTTATACTTCTTGTCTACGAGAAGAGCCAGTGGATCAACTGTAGCTTTTTCAGCTTGCTTCTTTCCTAATACTTTCCTCAAAACAATTTCTTGATAGTTGTTTAAGTATTCAAAGACCATATGGATGTCCATCTCATATATTTCTTTGGTCTGTTGAATTATCATGGTGTACTTGTCCCACTTCAAACTAGGGATATTTAGGAATTTGACATTGATATCCAAATTAGATTTTGTAACCCCATTTCTCTTCATCTCACTGACCTGATTGACAAACCTTAAGTATGTGGTCTCCAACAATTCTCCTTCTCTTGCTCTGAAATTTTCAATGACATTAAACTGTTCTTTGCTCTGTTTGTAGCAACCTTATCTGAGCCTCTCATCAGTTTGCACAACTCATCCCAGATTGATTTTGTTGTGGTGTTGTTTGGCAGGCTGATATATATGTCATTTGGAATTTAGAGAACTAAGAATTTCCTTGATGTCTTATCTCTTAACTTCCTTCTTTTCTGAGCTTCCGATAGATTAGCAGTTGGAACCTATTCAGTTTTTTCAGGGACTAGGTGATTCCCATTTAGTCTTGCTGGGATTGTGAAAAAAAATCTTGCAGGACCATCCTTCAATGAGGTCAGCATCTCTTTAGATAGGTCATGAAAACTTATAAACTCGAGAAACCTTTCCCTTCATTGAACATACTCTCCTCTGTATAGGATTTCAGGTTTGGTTTCGGAACCCATGGCTAGCACGTCCTTTGACATTGTGTATTGTTGATACTGAACTTCCAAGATCTTATTATGGAATTATGAGTGATTTCTGATTGAACACTGATAACAAGTGAATGAAACTCGAAGTGTATATGATCAAACTCAAATGAAAGAGTAACTAAACTCGAAGTATGAAGTGTGAAACTCAAAGTATGAAGTGTGAAAATCAAAGTATAAAGTGTAAAACTCGATCAATGAAGTATGAAACTCGAAGTATGAAGTGTGAAACTCGATGTAAGAATGACCAAACTCGAATTATGAATTGTCAAACTCAAACGATGAAGTGACAAACTCGATCAATGAATGAGTAAACTCGAATGAATAAGGAATGAACTCGAATGAATTATGTTTGAAGTTTGAAGACTTCTGATCAAACTCTAATGGAACTGTGATCAAACTCGAAAAACGATTAATCAAACTCGAAGGACAAGTATTCAAACTCGAATTACACTTAATCAATCTTGAAAGAAAGTTTATCAAACTCAAAAAAAGTTTGATCAAACTCGATCAAAGAGCGATCAAACTCGATTTACTCTTTGTAAAACTCGGTGATAACTAAGAACTTAGTTTTGCCCGAGTTTGAACAGAAACTTTTAAAACCAAGTTTAAAAACACAATTTTCAACAAAAAATCCACTAAATGATCACAAATTAATTTCGAGTGTGCGGTTTTCACTTAGAAACACTTTTTGAATGAAAACTTCGCCTAATTTCAGATCAAAACCCCAAAAATAGACAAAATATGTGAAGAACACAGTTTTTCTAAATAAAACCGTAAAACTCAAATTAATTGCAGCGTGTTTGGAGTTAAATTCTGAGATTTATATCAATCAATTCGTCTTCAAAAAATGATCTTTCGATCAAATTTTCACTTCAAAACATCCACTCAATCAAAACCCCCAATGATTTTTTGATTTCGAAAAAAAATTGGATAGAACAATGTTCGTAAAAACTTACTTTCCAGATCCAAAAATCAAACTAATTAGCCATATTAGGCTCTGATACCAATTGATATTTCAATATCAACAACAACAATTATGAGTTAACAATAAGAACAAGAGATCTAACCACAAATGACCGAATGATTGATTCCACAGATGAAAGATTACAATACGGTTCTTGGAAGAATGCACTGAAAACGATGTAACCTAGCCGTACAATAAGAGAATATTCGTGCAAAAGTTCTGTACAGCTACTGTACCGTATTTCTATTTATATACATTTTCAACTATTAAGAAATTACAAAACAAACCCTAGACTATTACATTCATAAACAAACATTGATCCTGACAACAACGCCTGACAAGGTAAACCTACTTGGGTCCAGCAGGCCTACTAGCGCTCCGATCACCTGAGATACACACATTTAAACACACAGGTCAGCTAAGGCTGGTGAGAATGCAAGTGTTAGTGTACGATTATAAAAACTCAATAAAAGTAAGTAAGCTCGATAACAAAACGTTCAGTGTTCTCTACTGAACAAGTAATATGAGATCCCACGAGGTAGCTCAGATATGTACTCAACCCGTGTGGACGAATCCACGTACCCAATTCCCTAGAAGCGGTCGGTCAGGAACTCAAAAGGGAATCAGGAGCAATCCGACCCCTGCCCAGCCCTACAATTTAGTAACTCGATAGTTCGTGTGTCCCAAATCTAATACAAGTAAACACAGTTCACAATAAAGCTCAATAATACATGCATGATAATATCTCGATAAAAGCTCATAATAAAACTCGCAGTATCTCATAAAAAAGCTCAGTAAAAGATCATGCAAGTATTAATAAAATAATCGTACAAGTATCTCAGAAAAGCATGCAAACTCACCTGACCCTGAAGTCTCACTACTCAAGTCTCGGTTCCCTGCCCGTCCCCAACCCTATCAACTCGAGACCTTGGAATCACAATATGATAACTCTATATCACAATCACAACTCAATAACTCTATACACAATTCCCAAGAAACACACACAACTCGAATGCCAAAACATAAGACTCACAAAGCCCAAAACCCTAACCCTAACCCTAGTCGGATCGCAGCTGCGCTCAAAAAGTCGCGGTCGCGCTGATCGATCCCGGCCGCGCTCACATCTCGACCCGCGCACCACCCGAACCGCCCGCGACCCATCGCGCTCAAAGCAACGCAGTCCGGGCTCATCTCAAGAACATCGCAGCCCGCGATCACGATCGAACAGCAGTAGTAGTGCTCTGTTTTCACAGACCAGGGAAAAATGTTCACCAGCCCGAAACAATTCAGTGGGACATCTCGAATTTGATCAGGAATATACATAAACACAATTCACAATTTCATGAACAATCATGCACTGGTCGGCTCAACTCGTAACTCAGCAGCTGTCTCGAGGCATAAGCAATCAACTTGTCTCTATGCATCAGTACACACCCCAGCCTGGTGAACGAGGCGTCACAATATACTGCAAAATCCTCTGAACCCTTTGGTAATGCTAGAATCGGAGCCCTACATAGCCGATTCTTCAACTCTAGGAAGGCGCTCTCCTGCTCCTCGGTCCACACAAATGGTACAGTCTGTCGCGTTAACATCGTCAGAGGCACTGCAATCCACGAAAATTTCTCAAAACCGCCGATAGACCCAAGAAGCTACGAACCTCTGATACTGACGTGGGCTGACCCCAACTCATAATGGCCTCAATCTTCACGGGATCCACCTTCACTCCCTCACTCGTCACCACTTGCCCTAAGAACTGCACCTCTCGAAGCCAGAACTCGCACTTCGAAAACTTGGCGTATAGCCTCTCCCGCTGGAAGGTACTCTACACCTCTCTCAAATACTGGCTGTGTTCCTCGCTACTCCTCGAATAGATCAAGATATCATCGATAAACACAATCACAAATCGATCGAGCATCGGGCTACAGACCCGATTCATCAGGTCCATAAATGTTGTTGGGGCATTAGTCAGCTCAAACGCCATTACTAAGAACTCATAATGACTATATCTGGTCCTAAATGCAGTCTTCGGCACGTCCTCGTCTCTAACCCGCAGCTGATGATACCCAGAACGCAGATCGATTTTAGAGAAATAGCTCGCCCCCAGAAGCTGATCGAACAAGTCATCAATCCTCGGCAAGGGATAATGGTTCTTCACCGTTACCCTATTAAGCTCCATATAGTCTATACACAAACGCATCATCCCCTCCTTCTTCTTCACAAATAACACTGGAGCTCCCCACGGAGAACAATTGGGGCAAATAAACCCACGATCTAGCAAATCCTGCAGCTGAGACATCATCTCGCGCATCTCAGTCGGCGCTAATCAATAAGGCGTACGCACAATCGGTACAGCCCCAGGAGCTAGGTCGATCCTGAAATCGACCTGTCTATCTGGCGGTAGCCCTGGCAACTCATCAGGAAACACATCTGGAAATCTCTGACCATTAGAACGTCGCCGACCTCCCTCTTCTCCTTCTTCGCATCTACCACATAGGCTAAATAAGTGGCACATCCTTTCGCCACATATCTCTGTGCCTGCGCCATCGACACAATGCTCATCTCCCCTCGATGCCTATCCTCATACACGGTAGCCGACTCTGACTCTGAAATAGGAATCTGAATAATCTTCTTAGAACAGAAGATACCCTCCTGACGCGCTGTCAGCCAATCCATGCCTACAATCGCATCGAAACTGCTAATCTCCATCGGCATTAGATCTATAGAAAATCGATGGCCATCTATCTCTAATACACAATCTCTATAGATACGGCTCATTAATATGGTACCACCATTTACTCGCTCAACAATAATAGGAACAGGCAACTCAGATGAAGACATGGAAAAATAAACACAAAAGGAGGCAGATACATATTAACGATCGGATCTGGAATCAAACAAAATAATGGCATGCAGTCCATTAAGGATGAACGTACCAGATACAACATCCGGCGACTCCCTCGCCTCCTCGGCCGTAGCAGAAAAATCCTGCCTCTAGCCCTCAGTGCTCCTCCTCCATGGGGTGCTGATGATCATCCCGACGCCCCGGCCCCGCCAGAACTTGACCCTGGGAACCCCGCCCTTGGACTCGGACCGTCCCGCGACATATGACCCGGCTTCCCACATCAGAAGCAGAGTGACTCCTGAGAGGTGCACGCAACGGCAGTGTGACCAAACTGGCCACATCTAAAATAACGAAGATGCTCAGGGGCACATGGCCCTGCATGGCGGTGATGGCACCGCTGACAATCTCTCTCAACCTCTGCTGAACTCCCTACCCTACTCCCTGAATCTCTGGATCCCCTACCAACACTGCCCTGGCTCTGGCTCTGACCCCGCTGCTTCTGCCCCTGACCAGGACTCTGACTCTGAACAGCCCCTGGCTACCTCTCATCTCCGCACTTATCTCGCCGGGCTCCTGAACCCTGACCTCGCTGCTCTGAATAGCCACCCTGACGGATCTCTCGATAAAATCTCGAAGGTCCTGAACTCTGACCCTGACCCGACTGCTTGACGTGCTGTCTCTGGGGAGCCGGCTGCTCCCTCTGCCTCTCAATCTCCCGCTCTCGACGGCGGGCATACTCCATAGCTGAAGAAAAAGTGAGGTCACGCAACATTCCCACAAAACTCCCTTTAGAAGGTAGGAGGCATAACTCACTCGATCAACTCGGTCAACATGGGCTATACGAAATGCTGACTCGATCTCACGTAGCCAATCAAGTGCCTTTGAGGCACTAACTCCACCAGAAAACTCAGAAGGATGGCTTGTCATGAAGTTCTTGAAGGACCCTAGCATCGGCTGGCTAGACGAAGCACTTGCCCCCGGACTCTGCCCGACCTCTGGCGGGGGTAATGCCCCCTGACCCCTATCCGCACCCCGCTCCGGAAGACGCTCCTTCTAAAGCTGATTCATCACTGAATAGAGGTCCGACCAATGCACAAACTCGTCACCCATAGAGTCATCACCCTGAGGGTCGCTGCACTGACGGTCCATACTCACCTGCACAATAAGGATAATAACACATATTAACTCTACACAACTCTATACACTACTCATTTATCGCCTAGGAGTTCTACTTCGTATTCAATCCAAGGATCTAGACTCCCTGGTTTAAGCTTAAGCATCCACTAGATACTTAATATCTTAAACATAGGCTCTGATACAAAGCTTGTAACAGCCTCAAACTAATCCCAATTGCCACATGTATTACACGTCAACAGAAATATAATATAATAAATACTAACTATTCCCAAATATACAGGCGGAAACCCTGATAATTTAAAACTTTAATATACATAAGTAAGTCACGGACCCTGGATTAATATACACAATATCCGAAGCATGGTTACACAATCCCCAAAATATAACTACCTCTAAGGAAGGTAGCTAACAACTCCAACCATGCCTGACAAGGTAAACCTACTTGGGTCCAGCCGGCCTACTTGCGCTCCGATCAACTGAGATACACACATTTAAACACACAGGTCAGATAAGGCTAGTGAGAACACAAGTGTTAGTGTACGATTATACAAACTCAATAAAAGTAAGGACTCGATAATAAAACGTTCAGCGTTCTCTACTGAACAAGTAATATGAGATCCCACAAGGTAGCTCAGTAGGTACTCAACCAGTGTGGACGAATCCACGTACCCAATTCCCTAGACCGCACAAAGCAGTCGTAAGGAACTCAAAAGGAAATCAGGAGCGACCCGACCCCTGCCCAGCCGTACGGTTTAGTAACACAATAGCTCGTGTGTCCCAAATATCATATAAGTAAACACAGTTCACAATAAAGCTTAATAATACATGCATGATAATATCTCGATAAAAACTCATAATAAAACTCGCAGTATCTCATAAAAAAGCTCAGTAAAAGATCATGCAAGTATTAATAAAATAATCGTACAAGTATCTCAGTAAAGCATGCAAACTCACCTTACCCTGAAGTCTCACTGCTCAAATCTCGGTTCCCTGCCCGTCCCCGAACCTATCAACTCGAGATCCTGGAATCACAATATGATAACTCTATATCACAATCACAACTCAATAACTCTATACACAATTCCCAAGAAACACACACAACCTGAATACCCAAACATAAGACTCACAAAGCCCATAACCCTAACCTTAACCCTAGCCGGATCGCGGCCGCGCTCAAGAAGTCGTTGTCGCGCTCACCATCGCGGTTGCGGTTTCGTTGACCGATCCCGGCCGCGCTCACATTCTGACCCGCGCACCACCCGAACCGCACGCGACCCATCGTGCTCAAAGCAACACGGTCCAAGCTCACCTCAAGAACATCGCGGCCGCGCTCACGATCGAACAGCAGCAGTAATGCTTTGTTTTCACAGACCAAGGAAAAATCTCCCCAAACCTTAAAACCAGCCCGTAACAATCAAGTGGGACATCTCGAATTTGATCAGGAATAAACACAATTCACAATTTCAGGAACAATCAACTACTTCTAATCCATGAATTGAGCTCAAAACTTACCTAAACTCCAAGTTTAAATATTGCAAGTTTAAATATCCCATTAATAATTTAAAAAACAGTAAATTAGAAAATTGAAATTTAAAGTTAAAACTTTTTAAAAGATCAATAAAATAATAAATTTCAAATTTAATTGTCTAAAAGGATAAATAATTTTATGCAATAATAATTAAATACATTAGTACACAATAAATCTGAAAAACTTTTTGTTATCAAATCATAAGTATGAAATTTTGACACATTTTAAAAAAAACAATCATTCAAATTTCAAATGTATTTTATTTAATAAAAATTTGTATTAATATTTTCTAAAACTTCAAAACTAAAATGTTGCAAAATTTATATTTTTTAAATAACTTAATTTTTGAATAATCTTAATCAATTATTTATTTTTATAAGTTGGTGCTGGAATTGCTAATTATTTGTATATCAAGTTTTAATCACTTAAACAATAAATATTTATTATTAATTAAAACATCTTCAATAAGAAAACTTATATATGGTTTAATTTAAGGTCTCTAATAAATTTATACAAATTAAATTAATACACTTCATAAAAATAAGTGATAATTGCGTTAAAAAAACCCCAAACTTATCCATTTTTTGTGATTAAAACCTCAAACCATTTTTCGTTGCATAGAAAACCCCGACCAACTAAAAATCAGTAAATCAGGGTTTAACAATGGATAACCGATTAAAACCGGTTATTAATCCTACGTGGACCGGTAAAGAACCTACATGGAATAAATTTTAATTGTTGAAATTGGTTGCCAAGTATTACACATCATTTAAACCCCCGTTGATGAAATCACGTTTAAAAATTACAAATAAAAATTATCATCGGGGGTTTAAATGATGTGTAATACTTGGCAACCAGTTTCAACAATTAAAAATTATTCCACGTAGGTTCTTTATCAGTTCACGTAGGATTAATAACCGGTTTTAATCGGTTATCCATTGTTAAACCTTGATTTACTGATTTTTAGTTGGTCGGAGTTTTCTATGCAACGAAAAATGGTTTGGGGTTTTAATCACAAAAAATGGATAAGTTATAAACGTGATTACATCATCAACGGGGGTTTAAATGATGTGTAATACTTTGTAACCGATTTTAACAATTAAAATGTATTACACGTAGGATTAATAACTGGTTTCAACCGATTACCCATTGATAAAACCTTGATTTACTGATTTTTAGTTAGTTTGGGGTTTTTTATGCAACGAAAAAATGGTTTGGGGTTTTAATCACAAAAAACTGACAACTTAAGGGTTTTTTATGCAATTATCCCTAAAAATAAAAAATAAAAAATAATTATTTTGTTGATTTCTATAGGATTGATGATAACACAACAACAAATAAAACACAATGAATGTTCAAAGTTTTTGAATCAAAAATAAAAATATAATAATTGAATTGAATCACATATGTAAGAACCATAAAATACTATATTCAAATCAATAATTCAAATATTTTGAATCACATGTTAACCTTCTTTTTTTTTAAATCTTAAACATTGACTTAGAGTTATCATTTTTTAACATTGCCTCAATGATTTTCAACGTATGTCATCTTTTTATGGTTTTTATTGTATCTTAATTTAAAGGGAGAATTGCTTAATATAACAACATACTTTCACTGTGTTTTTTATTACAACATTTATTATTTTTCTTACCACTTATTGAATCCTACTTATCATGAGGGTAGCAGGTTACCTTCACAGTCACCGTTTCAGACCACTGTTAACCACCAACATCAAGCAACTCAACATCATTTTCAGTTATTCTTTACACAAGCAACTCACCATCACCACCCTTAGCCACCACCATCACCGTCTCTGACCACCATTAACCACCAACAAAGACGATCAAACCCACCTCCTCCACCACCACCACCTCCCTCACTAAAACACTGTCAATAGCAAAGGAATGTCAAGAAAATCCGGCCGCAAAACCCAATCAAGATCATTTAGAAGATAGAAACTCAAATCAAACCCAAATGGAATCCACAAAACCCACTAAAACACTGAAACACCCATTTCAACGTAATATAATAAAAATGGGGTTGCAGTAAATTAATTATAATTAACATAATTTTTAAAGAAAATCGGGCATGACCCGTTCGCACGAGGTCAATATCCCTGTTTAGTTATAAACCATGATTTGGAATGTAAAGTAAATTTACAAGATAATTCTAAATAGTTATAACAACTATCATCCATCAAAGACATTAGGTGTCTATATGTAAACATCTAAGTGTGTTGGTAGACAGACTACCCGAAAGTATCACAATATTAAATTAACTTTTGCCGAATGTCAAGACTTCAATTGCGGTCCGTTTAAACTCTAGGACCAGGGTCAGCAATCACCTTACCTTTACTAATCCACCTGAGGTATATAAAAGTGAGGGGTTAGCAAAAAAATTTGCTAAGTGAGTTACTAGATCGATATGGAGTGCAAAACATACAACATGTATAAATGATAAAATGATTATGAAATGACAAGTGCAATATCTTTTAATAAAAATGGTGTGGGCATAGCCCATTAATTTGCATAGGTTGCGGTACATGACCCGCTACCCGCCGTTGCCTCAGCTGTGAATCCATGTCCAGCTGCGCAACTCCAACCGGCTTCCATGTCCGGCCACCTACCCGCGAGCTCATTGCGGTATAGGAATTTTGTAACATCCTCAAATTTGATATACTATTTAAACTACTAATTATACACTTCACCGATAATTTGGTGAATTAATTATGCTAATTAATACATAAGGGTTGAAAGTTTAAAAGCATTTAAAGGGAATATGTATATTACCGTCAATTTGCGAAACTATAAATAGAGAGGCTGGGCTTGTATATATATAAACATTCACGTCAGTTTAACGCATACATTGTTATAATATCCTCGAAATTCAATGTAATAATAATAATAAATTAAATCACCAAATGAATTATAGTTTAATATTTTAATTATAACTATTAAGAGAATTAATGGTCACAAGCTTTAATTACTTGTACTATACACTTTGATCATAATAATTTGGTTACCTATATAATCATGTACAACTCCAAAAACTCTAAGTATAAGCAAACTATGCACATATAAGAGATTAAAGAATGGAGGGTGAAAGAATAAAAGAACTAAGTGGCTAAAGTGGGAGCAATTAAAACTTGAGGGGGCTAACATGAAAATTTTAAAATCAATTGGGGGGTTAAACCCTCCCCATCGTTTTGCCCTCTTTTCACTTCTTCATCACATTCAATTCTATTTCATGCGCACACTTTGAAGGAATATAGGGCTGGGAAAATTATCCTCCAAGCATGGCAAAGTGAAGTTCCAAATTAATGGGCAATTCTATAGAGCAAACCCAAGGTAACCTCAAATTTATTATTTATGCTATGAGTTGTATGTATGTAGGTATCTCATCTCCATCTCTTTCCTTGTCATGATAATAAAAAGATGTGAGGAAATAGAGATGAATTAAAAGATAACAATTCATGGAGTTAAATTGTAAATAATAAATTAATGAAATAATTTCTAAAGTTTGTGGGTATAAGAAACCAAAGAAACCTATGAAAATTTGGGTTTGAGTTAAATTGGGTTATCCAACGAATTAAATCATAAAAGGGTTAGATTTATTTGATATACATGTTAAATATGCTTATTATAATCAAAGAGGGTTTATATATGTTTATATTAGTCAAATATAGTATATAAAAAAAAGGCTATTGCAATGATTATACAAGTTGTAATTGAGT
This sequence comes from Centrapalus pauciflorus, assembly GCA_020465985.1. Taxonomy (NCBI): domain Eukaryota; kingdom Viridiplantae; phylum Streptophyta; class Magnoliopsida; order Asterales; family Asteraceae; genus Centrapalus; species Centrapalus pauciflorus. The sequence continues at coordinate 217,423 of JAANYP010006286.1, read as the reverse complement.
TGGTTTGTTTAAATTTATTCAAAGAATGAAGTGATCAAAGAGGTCGGATTTCATGTTATGTATGTTAAAGTATGTGTATATATATGCTATACTAATTGAAAATAGCATAAAAGTAGTCATTTCTAAGGTATATTGGCTAAAAATCGTGTTTGGGACGGAACAACGTCGAGCCCATGTTCCTTTAAAATTCATGTTTTTAAGCTTTATAAAAAGGTAGTATAATCTCATGTAAACATTATATACTCACATAACACTTAAATTAACATGAAATACTACAAAAAAGGCTATAAGAGCCATCAAATATACAATGGTATTGATGAAACCCAATAACTCATATCGGGAATAATTAAACCGCTCAAATTGCCTTTAAACCTTATAATACAATACAATAAACTTATAAATGTTTTGAATATTGACATTTGATAGGTTTGGGCAATGAAGGAGTGTCGGTTCCGGATTGAGGAGCTAAGGGCGAAGTTGAACCTTACGAGGCCTTTTGGGCAATTTAATACTTAAAGGCTAATCTTAGCCTATTTCTGTGAGTTCTAGCATTGATGTGTGTGTTGCATACATAATTACATGTTTATTTTATTAATGACATTGTTCATATCTATTTGGCATCATCCTCTTATATGATGCATTGCACTGATTTTATTATACTACCCTATTGGCGATCCAGTACTTGATCATGGCCTATGGCCAGCATACCTTACTTGATAGCGATCATCACTTATATTCACTTCATGTTTACTTGGAGACTGTTCAATTCATGCTTTACATGATCACATTTGATTACCCTATTGTGAGCTATGCTCATTTATTATTGGTCTCACTGGATATCCAGATTATCATTATTATTATTAGCGCCTTACTTTGTGTTTGTGCGTATAAATTCCTACTCCACATGAGCTCGTGGGTAGGTGGCCGGACATGGAAGCCGGTTGGAGTTGCGCAGCTGGACATGGATTCACAACTGTTGGCAACGGCGGGTAGCGGGTCATGTACCGCAACCTATGCAAATTAATGGGCTATGCCCACACCATTTTTATAAAAAGATATTGCACTTGTCATTTTATAATCATTTTATAATTGATACATGTTGTATGTTGTGCACTCCATATCGATCTAGTAACTCACTTAGCAAATTTTATTTGCTAACCCCTCACTTTTATATACCTCAGGTGGCGTTAAGTAAAGGCAATGTTACTGTCGGCTTTGGTCCTAGAGTTTAAACGGACTGTATCTGAAGCCTTAACTTTGGTAAGACTATGCTTATATAATTGGGAGGTAATTGGGTAGTTGTCTACCATTATGTTTAAGATGTATGGATAAAGACATGTAATGTCTTTCGGATTGATGTTAGAAATTGTAATCTAGTAAAAGTATCTTGTGAAATTACTTTATCTTCCAAAGTGATGGTTTATAATCAAACAGGGATATTGACTCCGTGCGAACGGGTCATGCCCGATTTTAACTATAATACATGTTAATTATCATTAATCTACTGTAACCCCATTAATGATTATATTACGTTGAAATGGGTGTTTCAATTTGATATCAGAGCCGATGTTCATTGCATGAGTATAGTCGACGATACTCTACTATGAGCTCGGTTTCAAATGCTTGTATTGGCCGCCTAGGCAACACTATTATAACATAAGTTAAGTTCTGATGTGGCCTAGGACGGGTACGGGTTTAGGATGATAATAATATCAACTGTATACGTAATGCGTGTATAGACGCTTAATGTCATACAGCTTAATGACTGGACACACTGAACTAACTCCCAATATAGGGATTGATTTTAATTATGAAAACAGGCGTATAGTGAGAAATGCCTAATAAAGGTTCTACTAGTGCCTCGTGATGCACCGATAATAATGGTGTGTTTCGAAACCATAATGAATGCTATTAATTAGCAATAAACCCCTATAGTTCCTTGATGAAATTATATGATGATGAACGAATCCATCCATGATGGTGTTGGAACAGAAGTAAATTATGTTATATACCTTAAACTAAAGAGGAATTATTTTCCAGAGACATTATAGCCATAATAACCTAAGTTTATAACTTGGGTTGAAGTGCTAATTAATGCTACAATGTAGCAAATGTCGCTGTAATACTTTACAATTATAACCCTCTGTGGGAAACAAGAAATGGGTGAGTCATTCTCCCCGTAGCTTATCTTAAAATCTATAAGAAAAAGGGTTGCTAATACCTATATGATCTTAATGAATGAAATAATAATATTAAACACAAGCAATTCCTTTTTGTATCAAAGGTCACTAACTACCTAACAGTTAGAAGGATAATATATTGAAGTCAATGATGGATTCCAAAGTATGTATATACATATACACATGCATCTTTAATAAAGACCAAAACAGATTGCAAGACCTAAAGGTCAATGTATAATGATATTGTGAAAAATAATTATAAAGAAGGGTAGAATGCATACTTCCATAACTTTTCACACTAAGAGACTTCTCTTTTAACATCCTAATCATGGATATGCATTCTACCAATCTATATTGTTCTTTTTCACATTTTCAATACGCACCGACTTTTAGGTCTTATGGCCTATTTTGATCTTTTTTAAAGATGCATGTATATATATACATATTTGGAATCCATCATTTACTTTAACATACTCTCCTTCTAACTGTTAGGCACTTAGCGGCCTATAACGCAAGAAGGGACTACATGTATTTAATATCATTATTTTATTTATGGAATTCATAGTTGTCATTGCCCACTATTTTCTTATTGATTTTAAGAAAAGGTACGGGACAACAATTCACCAGCCCCTTGCTTCCCACAAAGGGTTATGATTGTAGCACAAGACCGCGACATTTGCTACATAGTAGCCTTCATTATAATTTCATCCCAAGTTATAAACTGAGATCATTATTATGGTTATAATGTCTTTAGGAAATAATTCCACTTTAGTTTGAGGTATATAACATAATTTACTTATGTTCCAACATCATCATGGATGGATTCAGTCATCATCATATAATTCCATCAAGGAATTATAGAGAATTATTGCTAATTGGTGTTTATAACGTTTAATGTACAAGGTATTCAAATTTCTCACTAGAGAACCAACATTATGAGGCCGTAGTATAACCTTTATTAGGCATTTTTTTTTCACTGTATGCCTCTTTTCAGAATTAGAGTTAATCTCTATATTGGGATTTAATTCAATATGTCCAGCCATCAAGTTGTATGACATCATGCGTATATACACGCATTAAGTATACAGTTGATATTATTATCATCCTAGCCCGTACCCGTCCTAGGCCACATCAGAACTTAACTTATGTTATAATAGTGTTGCCTAGGCGGCCAATACAAGCATCTGAAACCGAGCTCATAGTAGAGTATCGTCGACTATACTCATGCAATGAACATCGTCTCTGATACCAAATTGAAACACCCATTTCAACGTAATATAATAAAAATGGGGTTGCAGTAAATTAATTATAATTAACATAATTTTTAAAGAAAATCGGGCATGACCCGTTCGCACGAGGTCAATATCCCTGTTTAGTTATAAACCATGATTTGGAATGTAAAGTAAATTTACAAGATAATTCTAAATAGTTATAACAACTATCATCCATCAAAGACATTAGGTGTCTATATGTAAACATCTAAGTGTGTTGGTAGACAGACTACCCGAAAGTATCACAATATTAAATTAACTTTTGCCAAATGTCAAGACTTCAATTGCGGTCCGTTTAAACTCTAGGACCAGGGTCAGCAATCACCTTGCCTTTACTAATCCACCTGAGGTGTATAAAAGTGAGGGGTTAGCAAATAAAATTTACTAAGTGAGTTACTAGATCGATATGGAGTGCAAAACATACAACATGTATAAATGATAAAATGATTATGAAATGACAAGTGCAATATCTTTTAATAAAAATGGTGTGGGCATAGCCCATTAATTTGCATAGGTTGCGGTACATGACCCGCTACCCGCCGTTGCCTCAGCTGTGAATCCATGTCCAGCTGCGCAACTCCAACCGGCTTCCATGTCCGGCCACCTACCCGCGAGCTCATTGCGGTATAGGAATTTATACGCACAAACACAAAGTAAGGCGTTTAATAATAATAATGATAATATGGATATCCAGTGAGGCCAATAATAGATGAGCATAGCTCACAATGGGGTAATCCAATGTGATCATGTAAAGCATGAAATGAATGATCTCCAAGTATAACATGAAGGTGAATGTATGTAACGAACGGTATCAAGTAAGTATGCTGGCCATAGGCCATGATGAAGTAGTGAACCGCCAATAGGGCAGTATAATAAAACCAGTGCAATGAATCATATAAGAGGATGATGCCAATTAGATATGCACAATGTCACAAATGAAATAAATATGTAAGTATGTATGCATCACACATATCAATTCTAGAACTCACAGTACAGTAGGCTATAATAGCCTTTAAGGCTCAAAACGGCCAATAAGTCACTTAACGCTCCGAACCGATAACCGGCACTCCTTCCAGCTCCAAACCTATCAAATAATGATAATTAAAGTATTCATAAGTCTATAATAGTATATCATAAGGTTTGGAAGTTATTTAAAGTGTTTAAACGTTTTCGGTTCAAGTTTCCGAATTTATCGACACCGACACGCCTGTTATTGATTTTATAAACTTTTGGGCGATGATTAATGTCAATTTAATTGTTATATAAGTATTGAATGATTACATGATATTATAGTAGCATTATAGGGCTTATTTGACACTTATAAACATATACTAACTCATTTTAACATGAACCCATGATTGAATTCATTCACAAATTCCATTCAATCCAATATTTGTACAAAACCTCATTTCCATTAATCTTTTTCTCTAATGAAGTTTATAACTCCAGAAACCTTTTGAGGATTTCACTAGTTTGCAATTAAGCTTATTCCATCTTTTTATTTAAATTCACCATCACTCCAAAAGTTATGGATGATGGAAGGAGACAATAGCATATTAGGAAATCATCCCACATAATTATCAATTTATCACTTTGCTAACCTATTTCAAAACAAGTGAAATTCCCATGAGTTTAAACACTTTCTGGTGTTATAAGATCAAAACGACCAACTATTGATTCTATATCATTGTTCCATCTTAACCCATCAAAATTTTTGGGTTCACCATCTCTTCACCATGTGGGGTATTTTAGTTAGCAAAGAGATGAGGATTTTCACACACATATACACCATAGAAATGAAAAGATGCTACCTTATTTGGTTCCACTAGCTTCTTTAATTCTTCTGGCCAAGGCACAAGAGTTCGAGCCCTAGTTTTGCTCTTCTTTAATATGTACGTGTAGGAAGATTTTGGAAAGGGGAATAAAGATGAAGAAGTGAAGGAGGCAGCTGCGATTTAGAGAAATTAAAATCCTTAATTGGACTAAAATCTGCAATTAGCCTCCTTTTTAATCCTTGTATTTCCAGCCCAAGCTTTATTATTTCTTTCACTTGTACGTACAGAGGGTTTTGGCAAGGGTTTTGCAAGGAAAAGAAAGATGAAGCAATGGAGAGGATGCCATCGATTTGGAGAGGGGTTTTTAAATCCCCAATTAATTATAATATTACACCTAACTTCCTTGAAATTTCATTGGTATTAACTTTTCATCCACAACATTTAATTACTTCACACTTTTTATCCTAACCCTCACACATGCATCACCACTTGTACTTATTACTTAATGTCTTGTACATAATTATATGGAGCCAAGTTACAAGGATTTAAAGCACATAGTGCAATCCATTAAAGCTTGTGACCAAAACCTTTAATTTTAATCATAATTAGACACAAAGATACAATTCATTTTAAATTTTAATTGGTTGTGAGTAATATTTTAAATTTGAGAATATTATAGCAAGGTATGAATTAACCGGACTCAAATATATATATATATGTCCAGTTTACCCAATTATAGCTTCGTAATTTAATATTAATATACATTTTCTCTTTAAATGATTTAAAAATCAATTCTTATGTATCGGTTGACATAATTAATTCATCAAATTTTTGGTGAAATGTCTAATTATGATTTTTTTATTATACTAAATTTGAGGATGTTACAAACACACTTTTAAACTCTCAAAAAAGGGTATCAAACTTACCTTCGAGTTATGCACAAATCTGTTCAATGGAGACAAAATCTATATTGATTTGAAGGCTTTGACGGTGGCTTAGGCTTTGACGAAAATGGTGGAGGACCCAGATCTTGCTTAGGCTTCGTTCCAGAAGTCGACGGTGGCTTAGGCTTCGTCCCAGATCTCGCGCTCTCCTTCCTCCTTCCATTTGAGAACGTGGGAACCGGTTAAATGGAAAGAAGGCAACTGCTTACATACCACATATTCCATTAAATGACAGGTTAAGGTTAATAGGATACAATTAATGGTACAAAATAAAGTAAAATTGCTGTAATAAGAAAAAAGACGTAAGTAGCTTGTTATTTCATGCAATAAGCCCTAATTTAAAAAAAAAATGTTCTTAAGGCACCTATTTATAAATATTTAATTTATAGTAACTTTTATATCAATCCATGTCATTCATGGTTATTAAACTAGTCTTGTTTTAATTTAATAAAATTTTGAAATTCCGGTTTCTAGGGGTGTTATTTGGACGGGTTAAATGGGTATCGGGTTATTCGGTTCGGGTTATTCGGGTTTGAGGGTGTGGGTTCTTTGGTCGAACCTGAACCAAAGAAGGGAACGGGTTAATCGGTCTCGGGTTAAATGGGTATCGGGTTAATCGGTTTGGGTTAAACGTGTTATTCGGTTTTAATATAAAAAATGAAATACTTTACAAATTAGTTTAAACGAGTTAAATGGGTTTGTTAATTTAGGTACACGGGTTAAATGGTTTGACTATTAAAATTGGGTATGTAAATCTTGACATTATTATATATAAACAGTTCTAATTCTAATTAAAATTGAGAATTTTAAAATTAAACGGGTTATTCGGGTTATTTGGGTACCCGAATAAGCATGAAGCCTACCCGATACCCGAATCGAAATTGTTATTCGGGTACCATTTTAACCCCGATTAACAAAACCGAAAACCGAATAACCCGACCCAAATAACCCGTTTAAGATTCGGTTCGGGTGAGTTATTCAGGTTCGGTTATTTTGCACACTCCTACCGGTTTCATGTAAAAAAACCAAACAAAGTGAATTTGAAAACCAAATTAAAAAATTCATTCAAATCGGAAACCGATCCAAAAGTAATCTGTCTCGTTCGGTTCGATCTGGTTCAATTCAATTAAAGATTAGCCGATTTTTTTGTTCAGCTGCCATGGCCCAAAAAAACTAGTTTCTTGACTTGGATGCAAACCTATTTCCTATCACTTTGTCACTTTGCTCAGGCTTCGTCGGATCGAATCGGATCCTTTAAGTGATACTACTTTACGTTGAATATCTCCTTCTAGAAAAAGCTACAAAAAGTTGGATATTGAAAGCAAGAGAATCAGCAAGTCGCCATTGTTTCTTTGTACCTTTTTTCCCAATATAATAAGGGAATCACAGAGAGTGTGGACTGTGGTTGTAGATTCGATTCAATCTGTACATGATGCATGCCATAAACGTACTGCAATTTATACGAATGACGACGAGTAGCACTAATAATTCGGTGTTAGGAGCAGAGATTGAATTTGGATCGGCGATGTTCTTCGTTTACGTTGGCATCTCATGTTGCCTGGTCATTTTTGCTGGCATCATGTCTGGCCTTACCTTAGGATTGATGTCTCTTGGTCTGGTTGAGCTCGAAATCCTCCAGCGGAGCGGCACTCCAACGGAGAAAAAACAAGCAGGTTTTGGGTTTATTAATTCAAGCTTAAGTTATTGAAATTTTATGCATACTCATGTAATTGATGCCTATTAATTATGCATTTACCGTATCCTTCTTGCAATTTTGGGACTCAATTTATGTATGGATTCAATAATCAAATAAATTGGGTAGGATTTATCTCTGGATGTCTTACATTATCTAGGTTCTGTGGAAAAGGATTGTATATTTGGTTGACTTTTAGGATTTGAGGTATTTGACATCAATGTTGAATTCAGTGATTATGGTACTGAGTTTCTATGTATATACTTGGATATCAACGATCTTGTGTGACTATCTCAAAAGAAATGTCCTTTATGGGAGTTATTTTTCCTTATTCTATGTCACATTCTTACTTTGGGCATAAGAAGCGGAAGAGTTGGGTTTTGTTTGATAAGATATGGTTATTAAAGTCGCACTTTCACACATGATTCTTTAACTCGTAACTTTGATGGATCCTAAGGCCTCCATAAACACAACCAAAGACTTGCCTTTGGCATGGGAAATTGATTAAAAAAAAAGCTTGGTTAAAAGAGAGTTTAAGCATCTAAGAGAAGACAGGCATTGAAAATCCTTTACTACTCGTGTTCACTTCCAATTTTTCTGTTGAATTAAGTTTTTTCCCCTCCATAAACCCAAAAAGCCCTTTTCAGGGGGTTGTTAGACTCACATAGTTTGTTAGTGGGCTGAGGGATTCTTCAAGTCTTCGTACCATCTGCGTTGGGCTCTCTCATGTAGCCTATCGAGCCATTATCAATTTGAAGCTTTTAGCCTGATATTGTAGATCCAGACCTTATGCACATGATTCATTAATACATCTTACAGTTATTTTGTGCTAACAAACATTTTGATTTTTGATACAAAAATAGTTGTCTTGACTTTAAAGGTCAAAAGTCGATTGGAAGTAATATATGATATATTGATAATTCAATTCCTATTTGTTATGCTAAAAGTAAAAGGTATACACAAATATATTCTGATTCTAATTTGATTGGGAATGTGAGTGATAACCATTATTTTGTTAAAATATTTAAGTTTCTAATCATTTGCTGAACTACCCATAAGGTGTTTAATTCTCTATATGAAATTTCATCCAGTCCTTGAAAGATTCTCTGCCCTCATCTTGTTCTGTTGAGCTACAATACAGTACTAATTGTCTTAATTTCCGAGGAAAGAAAGTAAAGGGCTCATCATGAACAAAGGCTGCCAGTGTGTTCTTTTTCTTTCTTGGTAAAACCAAGGCACCTATTTATTTTGCCCATAAATGCATATGCTTATGTAGCTATTGTGTTCAATGCTATTTTCGGGAGTTCCAACCATGTAGAACACATAACATTGAACACTGCTTAAATCAAAGTAATATTATTCATGATGAAGTTAGAATATAGAAACAGCATGATCTCAAAACAGAGTGTACTGCATCAATGATCAGCTATGTTTGATTTATATAATTTTTTATATATATTCTTGATGCTACAAGATGTTTTTGGGATATCTTCAACTATGCTAAAAAAATACTGGACTTCTTTTTCTTACATGACAATCATATTCACTGCTTTCTCATATTGCTTTTATGGCAAATTATTGTCTTCAGCTGTCATACTTCCAGTGGTTCAGAAACAGCATCAACTTCTTGTAACATTACTTCTGTGCAATGCAGCTGCCATGGAGGTAATATATTGGAACGTACAATTTTGTACCAAAGATGCTGTAAGATAATTTCACAGGAGAGCTGTTTTCCATTCCCAGCTTGCAAGGCCTAGCACACTTCCTCTTTTGTTTTGGCTCTGGATAGACTATGCAAGGGTAAATAGGTTTGAGTTCATCCTATATATGTGTGAGCTAGAGAAACTTAGAAGATATTTGGTAAGGGAAACAAATGCATAATGGAAGGACATTGATACAACCCAAATGATATTTTACTAGAAATACAAACAAAATATAAAGTCGGTCTGATTTTTAAAGGGGTGTTCTCTCATATGATACTTAACCCTATATCAATAAACAAATTTACCATGCCAAACTATACATCATAATCCCTACTATAGAGCTATTTAATTGTTAATATAATATTGTCATCTATATAAACTTTAACGGCCTCTTTTGATCATGGAAATAACATTGTCACCTATTGTTCTAATTAATTCTAGATATTATGACTAACAATCCGTAAATACTAATATATGAGTAAATATACTCAATCCTCATGATGCCAACAATTGACATGTGGCAGTCATTTAAAAAACAATTAATATTTAAACCAAATCTATCTAAATTTATTGTAGTCCAAAATTCAATTAAACCAAATCAAACAAAATCTATATATTTAATAATTAATAATTATAACATAATAAAAATATTTAGAATGCTAGAAAAATAATAGTTTTGAATTTGTGCACATCTACCTTTAGAATGCTAGAAAAATAATAGTTTATGACAAATATATATACTAGTTTTGTATTTAAAAAAATAAATAAATATATGCGTGTTTTAACCTTTAGTATATATAAATCATGTATTAAAAGTATTTAGATGCGGGTAAATAAACTAGTTAATCATCAAAATGTGATAAATGGTTTTGAGTTTTTTACCGACTGCCTTACATAGTGATAGCACAGATATCTAAAACCTTATAAGAACCTATCACAACTACATATCACATAATTACAACTAAACCTTTTTTATGTGTTGTCTTGTTATGAAATTGAGTAACACAAAGAAGAAAAGTAGAGAGAAGTTTTAGGAACTTTAACCCACTTTATTGACCTAGAATCTTGAGAGATAGAATTACAAAATGAGAAAATTGAGAGAATATACAATCTGATCCTATCTGTAAGACCTAACCTTCGTTATGAATTTTATGTAGGTCCCAGTTAAACAATATGATATCAACCACAAACTAAGATAATTTAAAAGTGGGAAGATAAAAGTTGTTACAAACTATGAAATTTAACACTAGCTACATGTTAACCATTAGCTAATACAACATCTTCTATATAACCACAACTACCCAACTTTCCAAAGCTTGTAATCTTTAATAAATACCACAAAATATGTTGAGTAAAGGTCTATGATACTTCAAGCTTGATTAGAATCAGAAGGTTCAGCTAGGCTTTACCTTTTCTTGTAAAATAATCATTTAGCAACTGTAAACGTTTAGCTTAGTGAGTTTATAGATGTAACTAGTAAACATGCTTTTATAATATACGGATAAAGCATAAGTTTTAGGCACATGTGCGATTTGCATAGCAGTTGGTCTCTACCCATTGCTGATGAGACATAGTCTTAGGAATAGGATGATGTCAAACCACCTACGCGTTCATCATCTTGACGTGAAATCAGCATTCTTGAATGGGGAGTTACATGAAGAGGTGTATGTAGCGCAGCCCGATGGTTTTATGGTTAAGGGAAAGGAGCATTGGTCTATTGTTTGCCCAAAGTCTTATGTGGTCTGCACCAAGAACCCCGAACATGGAATATAAAGTTGGATAAATCACTCAAGGATCTGGGTTTTCAAAGGTGCTCTCACGAGCAATCTCTATAGAAACTCCACTCCAACAAGACCATCTTGATAGTCGGCGTCTACCTGGACGATTTGATCGTGACAGGATCTAGTAATGAGCAGGTGATAAATTTAAGAAGCAAATGCAGGAAGCTTTTGGAATGAGTGATTTGGGAAGCTTAACATATTACTTGGGGATCGGCCAATTGATAGAAACTAGATCTCAAAAATTGGAACAAGAAGCTATGAATGTAAGAAGAAACAGAAATTGAAATATAGTATTAAAATGATTAAGAAACAAATCAGAAAGAGTAGCCACAGAATGGTCCACCCTTCTGCCCAAGCTAAAATAGCCGATCAGGAGAGTTCCTGCCAAGCTGAAAAGCCTTCCTCACAAATATGAAAAAAAAATACTCATATCCTCTCTCACCTAAATCTGTTACTATATAATTCTCTCACTCTCAGCATGCATAACAACTTAGAGCATGTCAGCCCTACATCTGTCCTCTAAACTATATTCTGTTGTAACTTCCCAAGACTTGGTTTGATTGGGCTGATCAACCAATAAAGGCTTAGTGGACTCATTTTTCTTCAATAGAGTAACGGGCCTTATCAAGGTGCGACAACATGAGAAGGGAATAGAGTTGAGTCGAAGGGATATGCAAAGAAAATCCTACAGTCAGCAGGGATGATAGAATGCAACTCGTCAAAAACTCCAATGGAGTCAAGACTCAACTTGTCAAAAGATGAAGGTGGGACGTCGGTAAACGCTACCGAATACCGTCGCCTCGTTGGGTGTTTGAGGATTTGGTTCACACTAGACCGGACCTTGCCTATTTGGTTGGAGTCGTTAGTCGTTACATGAATGCACCAAAAGAGAGCCATTTGAAGATGGTGAAGCAAATACTCCGATATGTGAAAGGAACGTTAACTTTTGGGCTATCGTATGTGAAAGGTGGCAATGGACAGCTGATCAGATACAGTGACAGCAGTCACCGCATGGATCTGGATGATCGGAAGGGTACTACCGGTACAATATTTTATCTTTCAAATAATCCGATCACTTGGAGTGCGAAAAAAAAGACACGGTGGCACTATCCTCTTGTGAAGCAGAGTTTATAGCTGCAATAGTGGCGGCGTGCCAAGCTGTATGGTTGAGGAATTTGTTGTCGGACTTAACTGGTTGGAGGGCATCGTGTGTTAAGCTGTATGTTGACAACAAATCGGCCATAGCTTGATGAAAAATCCGGTATTTCATGGTCGAAGCAAACATATGGATACGAAGTATCATTTCATTAGGGAATGCGTTGGAAGGAAATGATCAACGTTGAACATGTTAGCGGTGAAGAACAACGAGCAGATGTGTTGCCTAAAGCGTTGCATCGGGTCAAGCATGTGGAAATGAGAAGCCTAATCGGTATGAAGAATCTGGAGGGAAAGAATTAGAATTAGGGGCAGATTATTGGCCTAATTCTAATTGGTCAATATTTTACCAAGTATTTTGGTAGTTAGCAAATAACCTAGAAAAACATGGGATCATGTTACCGTTTTCACCACCCACGACTTTAGGTGGTTTGTGGATTTTTTTCTTCTGCAACTTTGCATTTAAATGGGTTATTATTTTTTATCTCTTATATAAGGAGCAGTATGTAGCTTTTGTAATTAGAAGTTTCTCAATTGAGGAAAAACACAGAAAATTTGCCACAAGTGTGTGTATCGTATTCTTTTCTTGTTCGCATACTTGGGAACATTCTATTGATCCTTAGATCTGAATTCCAACAGTTTCAACAGCTTGTTCGTCAATGATTTCGTCATGTATAATGACTCTAATTTCAGCCACAGTCTAGCCGGATTCTCTTCACCGGCTACTTCGTAAAGTACTTCATCCGATAACGACAACAGAATCGTTGAATACGCCTTTTCTTCTTGTTGATCGAACTCGTTTTTCTTCAATGTTTCTGGAAAGGACCAGCAAGAGGAGTCCACAATCCTTCATGTTTCAGCAACGCTCTCATCTTGAGAGGCCAAAGGTAGTAAACTTCTCGATCGATATCGCTTGTGGAGCCATTTTCACTCTGAATTGAAATCAAGAAACACTCCAAAGAACACTGTGTACTGGGGCTGATTCCCAATTTTGATTGTGGAACTTAGTTGGCAAATTCGATTGCTAAAACCAATCGCAAAAGAAATCCACTCAGAAACTCCAAACACAAAATTCATTCCAGAACTGATTGCAAAGTTGATCATCAATTGAGTAGATCCAATCAATCACCAAATTGAAAAAAATGCCATAAAATCAATTTCAGAGTCAAAAGAAATTTTCAATTTCAGTTTCTAAAGTCAATTGCCAATCCTTACTCCGCACCTTGAATTGATTGCAAGACGAGTAATTCAATTTCCAGAGTGCCAATTAATACATCAGACCCAGAAAAATTCGGCAATTCCAATTGTCAATTTCGATTGTCAAATTGATTGAAAAGAATCAATTACCCCTAGCCAATTGCACTTAATGAGAGCGATTGCCAATTTCAGAATGGTAAGATAGATTTCTAATTTCTAATCACCAATTTCCATCTCGTCAAAATGTCGAAGAAACTTAGAAGTCATGGTCTTTTGAAATTGAGAATTCAGAAGCGTAGTCGATCAAACCTTGGCTCTTGATACACTTGTTATGAAATTGAGTGACAGAAAGAACAAAAACTAGAGAGAAATTTCAGGAACTTTAACCCGCTTTATTGACTTGGAAATCTTGAGATAGAATTACAAAATGAGTATTGAGAGAGTATACAATCTGGTCTATCTGTTCCTATTTATATGCTACTAAGAAATAAATGGTCAGAAAACAGGGGAACTAACAACCTGGACCAGCCCCCTCCTTTATTCAAAGTCATTATCACATGTCTATTCTTTTCCCCCCTTTTTTCTTGAGAGGTCTGTATAATATCATTATGATACGAATCACCACTATGTAAAGGGTCTTTGGGCAATTATTTGATCGATTAGGGGTTGGGGAGTAGTTTTATTAATTTGGATAAGGATAGTATTAGTTAGTTTAGACAAGGATAGTTGTAGAATTACTAGAAGACAAGGATAACAAAAAACTTATCAGTCTCCTAGTGTGAGTCGATTTCTATTCCTTTTAGTTAGGAAAAATGTAGCTATAAATATGGATTAGAGGGGTTCTTTTGGGGTGTGCAGAAACTTAATTATGGCTTTGGAATTTTGGGAGTGCCACATCTCGAATCGTAGGAACCTTCTGTAATCCGTTCTTGTTCGTATTGCTGTGATTAATAATATATTAGTTTGGTTCGCATCACATTGGTACATCACACATTTGACAATCATTTGAGAGTACTACACAAGGAAGTTTGTAAACATGTAACAAGTTCATTTCATTATCTCTTTCCTTTTAGAAGCAACAGTCACTATTGGTTATGATCATTGATGCATTGAATGATAAGTACATAAGGTTTGTTACTTTGTTATTAACTATTATCATATTTTACAGTATATCTTTTATTTTATGGTCTTGCATTTCTGCAGGCCTTGCCAATATACTTGGACAAGATTTTCAATCAAGTTCTTGCTATAGTGCTTTCTGTAACATTTGTCTTGTTTTTCGGAGAGGTAATTTGGAAACATCAGAAAATTTGGATTTTTCTTCTCATTGCACTTTCATGCATGTATCACTCTTTGAACCAATTATATTTTTCCTGACAGGTGATTCCCCAAGCAGTGTGTACCAGATATGGACTTGCTATAGGTTCTAGTTTTATTTGGCTCGTGCGTATTTTGATGATAATTTGCTATCCAATTGCATATCCAATAGGAAAGGTATGTTCTACAGAGGACAAAATCCTGACTTAGCGGGTGTTGGGATTGATTATCAGCTTAAAAAAAGTTTTGAAAACCATGTTCCAAAATCAGGGTGAAAGGTGCTCCTCGAAAATGATGCTTGAAAAAAAGTGCATAATTAGGTTTTCCAAACACAATGCGAAACACTCCATGCTGCGTTTGCAAAACTCATATGCTGATAAGCACTCTGAACTGCAATCCTAAAGACCCATTTGATTCTCACCTTTTGTTAATTTTAGATATTTATTACTTTAAGTGGAAAATGGTGGCATGTTTGATGCATGAAATAGTTAAACAATAATAAATTATATAGATTGGTAAAATAGTGCAAGTATCAGGCATTTTCTTTCATTAATGCTTCTATTTAGTCTTATATATTTAAATATACATTTTACTTTTCTGATCCAAAGGATTAGCAACAACTTATGTTTACAATATGTTGTGATTCCAGATGCTTGATTTGGTATTGGGACATAATGACGCTCTATTTAGGCGAGCTCAGTTGAAAGCTCTTGTTTCCATCCATGGCCAGGAGGTTTATTCTTTTTGTGATTTAAGCATGTAGCATCTATATCCCTATTTTTTCTTTGAACTAATGAGATTCTAGATTAGTGTGTTTACAACACATGCCTTATCTCTCTAATGGTCATTCTATTCCAGGCTGGTAAAGGAGGTGAACTCACTCATGATGAAACAACAATTATCAGTGGAGCATTAGATTTAACTGAAAAGGTATTAGGTGGCATAAACTTGCAAGTTGCAATTTTTTATAATTTCTAGGTATTATACCTGCATTTTGTGTGATTTTATATCTGACGGATGCCGAGTCCACCAAATAATAAGTTTCAACTATGCACTATCTACAAAAAAGATTGTAGTAATGATAAGTCGGGTCGAATCCACAAAGAATCGGTTCAACTTATTATGTTTAGATAAATCAATACAAGTCAATAACTTAATAGTAATTACGAACAGGGGGGCTGGTGTTTGGATTTGATAAATTAGATTAAACATACGATTAGAATTAATTATAGACAAATAGAATAAAAGGAAACTCAACCTTGGATTACAAATGTAATTCTATTCACAAAACGTTATCATTGATGACATAGACAACCATCACACCAATTTCGATTAATCGAGTTCTAATTGTTAAAAATCTCTAACAATTAATTCCAACATACATAACAATTGAGAGGAATAAGCTCTCCTTAGTAAGCAACCCGTCTCAAACAAGCTTTTGAACACGTGATTGATACTAGTATGAAGATCTAATGGAACCCAGATCCGGATAAATTAACACATTAACACAGAAGGTCGGTTGATTCAATTATTCCGTTTCACCCAATTTCATAACAAGAAGTAGGAATTTTAATAAATCCTAATATGTTATTTGTCACCAAAATCCGTTCGTTAAATAATTACGGGTTTAACCACAACTAATTTGACTATAATCGAATTCTACACAGTTGATCAGAAAGTTTGGAAATCAATTTTGTAAAAACTACAAACTCAGAAATTGGATGAATAATCGAAATAAAGTGAATTAACATCATCTCAAAAACTACATGAAATAGAAATTACAATTGCTAGACAATCCAAAGTCGAGTTTTAAAAGAAAATTTGGCACACATAATTATCATCGTTTCCGAAACTGAGAGAATTTTTCATCTTCCCGTCGTCACTTCTACACGAACTGCTTCGTTTTTTTCCTCTCGCCAACTTCCCTCCTTCCTCTCTTTTTTTTTTTTTTTTGCGAACTGCTTCCTTTTCTCCTTTTCTTTTTTCTTTTTCCTCTGTGCTTATCCCCTCGGAAGAAGCTCCATGTGCTCGCCATTTTCCTCCATTCAATTTAATTTTTCAAGTTACACTCATGCCCCTTTGCTAAATCCAACTTTGGCAAGATCAATCCACATGCTTTGATGATTGTAGTTGATGGCTTCTCTTTAATTTCTTGCTTCATGACTTGTATCCAATGTTATTCTTTTCTTGCCAATCCTAAAATAACAAATAATCTTTTTAGTATTTGATAAATTTTGGAACAATTATGCACAAATGCATCCAAAGTGTTACATAATCAATGTAATTTTAAGCATTTAGCAAACATCCCCACGCTTATTTCATTGACCGTCCCGGCAATGACTTAGGCTCGCATGTTTCTGACAAAAGGTATCAAACGAGAGAATCAACACATGTAGCGTATCGCGAACTTGAGATTTGCAATTTAGTGTTCAATAGTAGGCACATACGACCAAATAGGCACAAGCTAAACCTCAAGAACCCTCACATCAGGAAGGTTAAAACGACACTCAATTCGCTCCTTGGGTTCATATTGATCCCTCGAACGTCGATACATCAGAAAGTGTCTCCATAAGCTTGAAAAGTCTCTCACCCTCAACTACTTGGATAAAATACATGCAATTAAATCGAAAGGGCTTTATAGGTGTAACATAAATAAGGCTATGGGTAAGGTAAGGATACTATTTGGGAAGAGTGGCTAACAACCATAAATAAGGCTATGGGTAAGGTATATTCTCTCCCAAGGAACTTTTTATGTATATCTTTGAATTACATTTCTAATTTCTTTCTCTGTTTCTTACTTTTTTAGATGACAAGGAATAAAGATTATCGCTTATAATTAACCTTATCATCATTTTTTTGTTTTTGTTTTTGTTTTTTATTTTATTTCTTTCTTGACGACATGCTTTTCTTTCTCAACGTATGATTACTACTTTCAAGGTTACGAAGATACTGGGATCTTTCCATTGGTGATTGGTCGGCTGGTTCGTGTATGGATCAGCTTATAATGTGGGTGACAAAAGATATAGGCTAAGGTTCAAAGTGGTGTGCAAAAAGGATACTTATAACATAAAGGATGGGCCTAAGGCTAATTGGCTAAAATAAAAAAAAAATGACAAGAGAATGATGGCCTTTATCATTTTTATTAGCATGTAAATATCGTGTAATCTTAAGGAGAGACAAATCAAGTTCTAGAAACACGTCTAAGCACGACGTATTTACACAAGAAATGAAAATGAGACTAATATCAAGTGTCTAGTCTAATAGGCTCAAAGTCTCACAGTGGTAAAGTTGTTCAAGAGATTTAACGATAGTTTAACTTTCACGATGTGCTGCCACTAGTCAGCTCTTAATGCTTTTAATCAGGTTCAATCATATGCTATACGTGCATCTAAACTCCTCATCAACATTTTAAGCCATAAAACATGCTATCACCTTGTTGAAACTGCACAAAGATTGTCGAACAGATAAGAATGATTGTACCCAAAATTTACAGGTTCATGCTCAAAATTGACATCCCATCCCCACACTTAGACCATACATTGTCCACAATGTATTCAATAAAGCAAAGGACATCCAAAACAATTAATGGTGAATAGTCCTCTAATGTATTGGTTTGTGCAAGCAGATGCGTCCTTTTAGCTTAAAATTCTGTGGTGAAACCTTAGAATAACAAATGAAAGCGTGGGTGTGAAAGAGGAGAATCTAGCAAATGTAAAGAAAATACGAGAAAAAGCAAATAATTTGGAGTCCATGGGTTGCCTCCCATGCAGCGCCTTTCTTTAACGTCTTTGGCTAGAGACCTTCATGTGTAAGGTGTTCCTCCCTCGAGCACCTCCACCTTGAAAACCTCTATGGCAAGAGGTTTGAACTTTGAATCCTTCATAAAACGACTTTAAACGATGACCATTTACCTTGAACACTTTTCCAGTCTTCTCACTTTTAATCTCTATTGCACCATGACTAAACACGTTAGTAACAATAAATTGTCCCACCCATTGGGACCTAAGTTTCCGGGGTAATAACTTGAGTCGAGAGTGAAAAAGTAAGACCTTTTGACCTAGAACAAACGTCTTATGAGAAGACATTTTGTCATGAAAAGCTGTTGTAGTTTAGAAGGAAAAGAACTGAAATTACGATGGAGAGCCAGAAGATAAAAGAAATAAATTTGCTGTGTAAAGTCTAATTTTGTTGAAGTAATGAGGACTTTAAATACAGCAGAAATAGCAACTGAAAATGCATAAAATAAGGGATCACATAGACTACTGCTTCCTAAAAACAACAACTGCTAATGACCATAATTTCCTGGAAATCAGCAACTACTACTGACCAGTCAAAAAGCTATAACTATTGAAATTATATAAATAAAAGAAAAACTAAAATTCAGCAACGGAAGCATAACTTTAACACTCCTCCTTGCTTGGGTTGCTGCAAACTCCAAGTTTCTCTCTAAGAATTAGTAAATATATCAGCTAAGATCTACAGTACTTCAAACAACTGAGCCTTCCTTCTGCACTTCTCGAATGGAAAATAGTTTGATATTAAAGTGCTTTGTTTTTCCATGGAAAACAGGATTGTTAGAAATGGAAATTATAGCTTGGTTATCAACAAAGACTTCAGTGCATCCTTCTTGCTTTAGATTCAAATCCACCAGCACTTTTCTTAACCACAAGGCTTGATTTTCAGCAGCACTAGCTGCAGTAAATTCAGCTTCTCCTGTAGATTGTGCCACCGTCTTCTGCTTTTTGCAACACCATGAGAATATACCTGGACCAAACTTGAAACAATTGGCTGAAGTACTTCTCATGTCATTAGGTGAACTCCCTTAATCACTATTAGAGTAGCCTTGTAGAACACAATTCTGACTTTTGCAAAACTTGATTCCATAATCCAGCGTTCCTCTCACATATGTAAGGACTCTTTTGGCAGCCGTTAGATGTGTTTCCGTTGCACAATGCATGAATCTAAACAACAAACTTACTAAATGTAGGATATCAGGTCTTGACGCAGTTAGATACATCAAGCAGCCAACAAGACTCCTGTAGAAAGTTTCATCCACTTTCTCAGCTCCGTCTTCTTTGCTCAACTTCTCCTTTTGACACATTGGAGTATCTACACTCCTGCATTCATCCATTCTGAATTTTTTCAGAATTTCTTTGGCATACTTCCTTTGACATATGAACACTTCCCCAGTCTTTTGCTTTATCTCTAATCCTAGAAAGTATGCCATTTCTCCTAAATCTGTCATCTCGAAAGTTCTCATGTCTTCTTTGAACTTTTCACATGTTCTTCATTGCTTTAGTAACTAGCAGATCATCCACATATAATGAAATAATAACAAAATTGATTTCATAACCTTTTATGTAGAGGGTAGGGTCATTGAGACTTCTTTTGAAACCCAACTGCAACAAGTGTTCATCAATTCTGCCGTACCACGCTCTTGGAGCTTGTTTCAGCCCTACAATGCCTTTTTGAGCAGGTACACATCATCCTCGTGCCCTTTCACAGCAAAACCTTGTGGCTGCTCATTGTAAATCTCCTCCTCGAAGAGACCATTCAAGAATGCTGATTTTACATCAAGCTGATAGACTTTCCAGCCCTTTTGTGCAGCTGCTGCAGGCAACAACCTGATTGTATCTAATTTGGCAACAAACGTCTCGGAATAATCGACCCCAAAAATCTGAGCATAGCCTTTTACGACAAGCCTGGATTTATGCTTGTCGAGTGAGCCATCAGGATTCAACTTGGTTCTAAATACCCACTTTACTCCAATCACTTGTGTATCCATGGGTCTTTTCACCAACCTCCATGTCTCATTTCTTTTCGATCATCATGAGCTCTTCCTTCATTGCTGTAATCCATTTTGGACTCTTCCCAGCTTCGTCAAAGTCTGTTGGTTCATATAGCCACATTGCAACTTTGGTATATATCAGAAAGTGATCTCATACCTCTAACAGGAATATCATCCACCAGCTCATCTTCTTTCAGCTGCGAATTTAAAACGGGATTTGAGAGACCAACTACATGCTTTTCTTTCCAATCCCATTCATCATTCTCCATAAAATGCACATCCCTACTTATCAAAACTTTCCTTGTGTTTGGTTGGAAAATTCCATAAGCCTTGGAGATTGTGCCATTGCCAATAAAGATTCCTTGCTTGTGATTACTTATCCAACTCGTCTCGTTTGATATGAGGAATATAAACAAAGCACAAACATCCAAATACTTTGAGATTTTTCAATGAAGGTTAAAACCATACCAGACTTCATATGGAGTTTTACCTGCAACAACTTTTGTAGGAAGTCTGTTGAGAAGAAACACTGATGTGTGTGCTACTTCTGCCCAATATTCCTTTGGCAAATTCTTCTCAAACATCAAACATCTAGCCATCTCCATTATGGAACGATTCTTTCTCTCACTAACTCCATTCTGCTGTGGAGTGTACGGTGCACTGAGTTGATGTTCAATCCCTGCTTCTTCACAAAAAAGATCAAACTTGTTCGAGGTGTATTCTTTACCATTATCAGATCTTACAGCTTGAATTTTATGGCCACTTTGTGTTTCATACCATTGCTTGAATTTCCAAAAAAAACCAGCGACCTCTGACTTGAACTTGAGAAAATAAATCCAACACATTCTGGAATAATCATCAATAAAGATAAAAAACTATCTACTTCCATTTAGAGATGGGGTTTTGTGAGGTCCAACCACATCAGTGTGAATAAGCTGCAACTTCTGAGTAGCTCTCCAAGTCGAATGCTTGAAAGGAAGCCTTGATTGCTTTCCTTGTTGGCAAGTTCTACAATCTGGAATTTCAGATTCAAGGCAAGGATGACCTTGAACCAACTCATCTCTTTGCAATTTCAACCCAACTTTATAATTGAAATGTCCAAGCCTCTTGTGCCAAACTTCAGCATGGACTTTTGTTGCAGAAAATGCAGCTTGCTCCTCTTCCAATGGGTCAAGTGAAAAGCTCTTCCCTTTCATTTTCACTTTGAATGCATCATTGTCATTTGAATCTTTGATCAAACAATGATTCGTTTCAAAGTTTACTTTGAAACCTTTTTGAATCAACTGTCCAACACTCAACAAATTTATATTTGGTAGAAATAATGCATCTCTGATAAATTTTGTACCTGAAATGCTTTCGATTGCCACTGTGCCTTTTCCCTTGACTGCAATGTACTCCCCGTTGCCAGTCTTTACTTTGGAAAGTATAGATGTATCCAGTTCCTTGAAGAGATCACGATCAAACGTCATATGGTTGGTACAACCACTATCAATGAGCCATTTCTCAATTGAATGAAAAACAAGAAGCAACAAAGAGTTGTTCCTCTTCTTCTCCATCAGCAACCTGAGCAACATTCTTTTGCTGCAAATTCACTTGGGTGACTTTTTTGCTGAATGTCGCTTCTGCATATTTTTTGATGATGCCCCATGTTTTGATATTTTTCACATTGTTGATCTGGGTTTCTCCAGCATTTTAAAGCCGAATGACCCTTTCTTCCACAGTGCTTGCAAGGAGAGAATTCAGATTTTGTTCCCTTATAGGTTTTAGGAGAATCAAAACCTGTGTTTCCTTTGTTCTTCTCATCCTTCTTCACTTTCTTTCCTCGACTAGACTTAGCTTTTGCAGCTAATGCACCTTCAACAGATCCTTCAGACCTCATGAGCCTTCTCTACTCTTGTGCTTGCAAAGAATTTGTCAATTTTGCCAAAGTAAGCTTTGACAGATATTTTTAGGGGCTGTTTGGTAGAGAGATTTGAGGGGGGAGAATTGAGTTTTCTCTTGTTTGGGAGAAATGCTCTCAATTTTTTTGGGCGGAGAATTGAATTCTTGGGAATTGCTTGAAGGCTAAATATGGAGAAATGCAATTCTCTCCATTTGGTGGAGGAATTGTGAGAATTGACTGCCTTGTGCCTGAGCCACCATTTCTCCTCTTTATTTCTTTGTTGATATCAAAGAAGATACACAATTTCAATTCTCCACCCATTTTCATTTCTCTCCAATTCCATTTCTCCCCAAATTCCAATTCCATTTCTCCTCATTTCTTTTCTTTATACCAAACATACCCTTAAGTGTTTTCCAGTGAGGAAATGGTGGCTTCAAATCTTTCAGGAACAGTCACAAGAATTTTCTGAACTAATCTGGAATCAGAAAATTCAGAGCCAAGTAATCTTTTTCTATTAGCAAGATTGAGTAATTTGTCAATTACTCTTTAATTGTCTCTGAATCCTTCATCCTTTGAAGTTCAAATTCTCGTATCAGGTTGAGAATATACATTCCCTTGATTCTTTCATCTCCTTCATGCTCTTCCTTCCTTCAAGAAATTCCAGACCTTGAAGGCTGATTTAAATGTCATCAATCTGACAAAAATTTCTTGTGAGACAGCAGCAAATAACGTAGCTGTTGCCTTTGACTTTCTTGTTTTCTTCTCCTTATGACTCTTTACCTGGGCCATGGTTGGATTTGCCGGCAAGGGGGGGGGGGTACTTCATAGTCTTCCTCAACAGCTTCCCAGAGATCATTTGCCTCAAGATGAGCTTCCATCCTTGCTGCCCAAACATGATAACCTACACCATTGAAAACTATTCAAAACTGGTGGTGCCAGTGAATTGAATGGTGTTTCTGAATCAATTGATTACAGAAAGAGAAGATAAAGAAAAATTTTCTTGGTCACAGGTCCCTCAAGAAGAAAGCTCTGATACCAATTTGTTAGAGTTTAGAAGGAAAAGAACTGATATTACGATGGATATCCAGATAAAAGAAATAAATTTGCTGTGTAAAGTCTAATTTTATTGAAGTAATGAGGACTTTAAATACAGCAGAAATAGTAACTGAAAATGCATAAAATAAGGGATCACATTGACTACTGCTTCCTACAAAACAGAAACTGCTAATGACAATAATTTCCTGGAAATCAACAACTACTACTCACCTGTCAAAGAGCTATAACTATTGAAATTAAATATGGAGAATTTCATATATACCCCTCCAAAACTTCATAATATAATATATACCCAACATAAAATTTTAATATCATATATATCCCTCCTAAACATCATAATATCATATATACCCAACTTTAATCATTAATATCACATATATCCTCTTAAACATCATTAATATCATATATACCCAAGTTCATTAATTTAAATATTTTTAAAACATTTAAAACTCATAATTACTATTTCTTATTAATTAATGACCATTATACCCTTACTCATTTCTTCTTTCAACTAAATTTCAAAATATCATATTTATCCAACTTAAATTAAAATATCATATCCCTTTTAATAATATTATATAAATTATTTTTGTGAACTTTACTAAATAAATACTTCAAACTAAAACAAATTTACGTTAAAAAAAATTTGCATTATGTTTTTGCTCGATTGTAATTAAATCGTATCGTCTTATTATATTTTCTTATTTTTTTTTTTTAAATTTCGTCTATATATTTTTGTTTTCTAATACATTAGTTTCTAATTTTTTTTTTCAAGTTTGCATTCGTTTTATAACTATTGTTTATTTAGTTTCCTTTTTTTTAAATTCTTATATTTAGTCTACTATCTGAGTTTTAACAGTTATATGATGTAATTAGTTGTGTATATTTTGTGTTAACTACAAGATTATATATATAATCCTATATAATTAAAGTCCAGTCTTTTAATAATTTGTTTAATAATTAGCAACTAGAAAATATTAATATTTTCTACTTACTAATTATTAAACAAATTATTATAAAAAAATATATACTAAATTAAAAAAAAAAACAAAATGCGATACAACTATAAAATTCTAAAAGAAAAAGAAAGAAAGAATATAATATGTAATCAGTTAATTGTATATAGATTACTCTAGAAAAAAAACAAATATGAAAATATAATAAGACGATACGATTTGATTACAAACGAACAAAAACATGATACAATTTTTTTATTTTTATTTTTTAAGTTAATTTGTTTTAGTTCGAAGAA
The DNA here is from genome assembly GCA_020465985.1 of Centrapalus pauciflorus. NCBI lineage: Eukaryota > Viridiplantae > Streptophyta > Magnoliopsida > Asterales > Asteraceae > Centrapalus > Centrapalus pauciflorus. Next base: position 192,429 of record JAANYP010006286.1, on the reverse strand, counting down.
TTTCTTTAGTAAAGTTTATAAAAAAATTATATTAAATTATTAAAAGGGATATGATATTTAAATTTAAGTTGGATAAACATGATATTTTGAGGTTTAGTTGAAAGAAAAAATGAGTAAGTATATAATGGTCATTAATTAATAAGGAATATTAGTTATGAGTTTTAAATGTTATAAAAATAATAAATTAATGAATTTGGGTATATATGATATTAATGATGTTTAAGAGGATATATATGATATTAATAATAAAATTGGGTTTATATGATATTATGATGTTTAGGAGGGATATATATGATATTAAAATTTTAGGTTGGGTATATATGATATTATAAAGTTTTGAAAGAGTATATATGAAATTCTCCCTTAAATAAATAAAAGAAAAACTAAAAATTCAGCAAGTGAAGCATAACTTTAACAAAAGCTTTGATCTTTTTTTATAAGTGTAACTACTCTCGTACACATCATCGCGTATCTCTTCCAATTCTTGGAGTTGGAGTTTTTGGTGATTACCGGCTTTATCAATATCAAGGTTTACATTTTTCACAGCCTAAAAAGCTTTATGTTCTAACTCAACGGGAAGATGACAAGACTTCCCATAAATTAAGCGAAAAGGGGACATAGCTATTGGGGACTTGTAGGCAGTTCGGTAGGCCCATAATGCATCGTTAAGCCTTAAGCTCCAATCTTTCCTACTCGGGTTAACCGTCTTTTCGAAAATTTGCTTGATCTCCCGCTTTGACACCTCGACTTGCCCATTTGTCTGTCGGTGATAGGCAGCGGATATACGATGCTTTACACCAGATTTTTTTAATAGAGTTGCCATCACTTCATTGACAAAATGGGTGCCCCTATCACTTATAACCACCTTTGGGACTCCAAACTTGCAGAAAATCTTATCCATCACAAATTCTGAAACATATTTTGCACTGTCAGTCCGTGTTGCTTGCGCCTCTACCCACTTAGAGACGTAATCGACAACAAGTAAGATGTAATAAAACCCAAAAGAACATGGGAAAGGACCCATGAAATCGATCCCCCAAACGACAAAGATCTCGCAAGCATAATGGGGGTCAAAAGCATTTGATCCCGGCGGCTAAGACTGCCGGTGTGTTGGCAACGAGGACAAACTTTACAAAACATGTAGGCATCTTGATGGATGTGTGGCCAAAAGAGGCCACACTCGAGAACCATACGGGCTGTCCTTGTTGGGCCAAAATGGCCACCACACTAGCATAAGATGACAAAATTCTAAAATAGAAGTTACCTCATCGTCACTTACGCACGCCAGATGATTTGATCGGATCCTTGCTTCAACAGATAGGGATCATCCCATATGTAGTATTTAGAGTCACTCTTTATCTTGTCTCTCTTCGATCTCAGTAGCTCCTTAGGTGTAGTACCAGTGACTAAGTAGTTGACTATATCGGCATACCAAGGAACTGCCGTCTTCACCTCAAAAAGATGCTCATCCGGAAACTTATCATTTAGCGATAACGACTCTTCGTTTGAAACAATCCGACTCAAGTGATTTCCCACTACATTATGTGCTCCACTTTTATCTCTAATCTCCAGGTTGAATTCTTGGAGCAATAAAATCCATCGGATGAGCCTTGGCTTAGCATCCTTCTTTTCCATTAAATACCGTAACGCCGCATGATCTGTAAAAACAATAACTTTAGTACCCAAGAGATATTGACGAAAATTTTCCAGCGCAAAGACAACCGCAAGCATTTATTTCTCCGTGGTGGAATAGTTTGCTTGCGCACTATCGAGAGTTCTCGAGGCATAATAAATAACTTTGCCCGAGAACCGCTCCAATAGCATAATTGCTTGCATCACACATAATCTCAAATGGGAGATCCCAATTTGGTGGTTTCATGATCGGGGCAGATGTGAGCATCTCTTTAAGCTTATCAAAAGCTTCTTTGCACTCCTCATCAAATCTGAACTCCACATCCTTTTGAAGTAGAGTGCACATCGGTCCGGTAATGAGTGAAAAATCTTTATTGAAGCGCATATAGAAACCTGCATGACCCAAAAATGACCGGACATCCCTCACCGAAGTGGGGTAGGGTAAGCTTTTGATCACATCTATTTTAGTTTTTCTACTTCAACCCCTTTTTCTGAAATAATATGTCCTAAAATCAGCCCTTGGTTTACCATAAAGTGACGCTTTTCGTAATTTAAAACCAAGTTGGTCTTTATGCATCTTTGAAGAATTTTAATGAGATTCTCTAAACATTCATCAAAAGAGTTTCCATAGACAGTTGTCATCCATAAAAACTTCAATGATATTTTCCACGAATTCTAAAAAAAATACTCATCATGCACCGCTGAAAAGTAGTCGGTGCGTTGCATAGACCAAAGGGCATTCAGCGATAAGCGAAAGTACCGAAAGGACATGTAATGGTGGTTTTCTCTTGGTCTTCTGGTGCAACCGGAATATGATGAAAACCCAGAAAAACCATATAAACAACAATGTGACTTACCTGCGAGCCTTTCGAGCATTTGGTCGATAAAAGGTAGAGGGAAGTGATCCTTTCGGGTTGAGGCGTTCAACCGTCGGTGATCGATGCTTACTCTCAAACGACTTTGTATTGTCGTTGGAACCATCACTCCATCGACATTCTCCACCACCGTCACTCCGACTTTCTTTGGAACAACTTGTACCGGGCTCACCCATTTGCTATCGGAAATAGCAAAAATCATATCCATATCTAAAAGCTTTTGAATCTCCTTCTTCACAACCTCCATCATAGGTGGTTTCAAACGTCTTTGAGCCTCACGAAACGTCTTGAAATCACCCTCCATCAATATCTTATGCATGCAAGTCGATGGACTCAAACCTTTTATATCGGCTATCGTCCACCCAATGGCTTCTTTATATCTTTTGAGCACAGATACAAGCCTCTTTTCCTAGGAAGCGTCTAGTTTACTTGAAATGATCACTGGTAGTTTTTCTCCTTCTTCTAGATATACATACTTAAGATGACTGGGAAGCTCCTTTAGCTCTAGTTCTGGTGCCTGCAAATTGGAAGGAAGTAACTTTTGGTTAGATGGTGATAAAGAAACCTGAGCAATATTATACCTTGAAGTCTTTTTCTAATCCTTGGAAGCTACTAGCTCATGGAATTCAGGCTCGAGATCACACATTTTCATGAGTTTAGTCACTCCTGCTGCATTTAAAGACCTGCTCAAAGTTATATCTAAAGCATCAAAATGTGTCGGTTCAAATAACTCTTGAGAGATAGGTTCAATGACATCGATGGCACAAAGAGAGGATACATCACTTGGAAAACGCATGGCTTCATATATATTAAAGTGAATGGTATTACCATCGAATTCCATAGAAAGTGTGCCACTGTGAACATCCATCTTTGTTTTTTAAGTTTTTAAAAATGGCCTCTTTAACAAGATGGATGTAGATTTTGGATGTGAATCCTCCATATCAATTACATAAAAATCAGCGGGAAAAACAAGCTCATTCACTTGAACCAACAAGTCCTCTAATACCCCTTTTGGGTGTAAAACGGATCTGTCCGCCAATTGAATGACCACCTCAGTTTCTTGTAAAGGGCCTACATTAAGAGTTTTAAAGATAGAATATGGCATCACATTAAAAGATGCACCCAGATCAAGCGTAACCCTATTTACTGTAACATTCCCCAATTTGCATGGAAGGGTGAAAACACCCGGATCCTTGCACTTTGGGGGCAGCTTCTTTTGAAGCACGGCTGACACATTTTCACTAATATTGACCGTCTTGTTACCCCTAAGTTTTCTTTTTTTGGTACACAATTCTTTCAAAAATTTAGCGTAACGAGGGACTTGCATGATTGCATCTAAAAGAGGAATATTAACCTCGACCTTCCTTAAAGTTTCAAGAATTTCTTTTTCTTCTCTAGCTTTGCTAGAAATTTGAAAACACGTAGGAAAATGAGGTGGAATTACTTTTGCTTTTTCACTTACATTATCACTGGATTCTGGCTGTTTCTCGCTTTGATCTGGTTTTGGGCTTACCTCTTTCTCTTTCTCCACTTCTCTACTCCTCACCAACTTGGTTCTTCAAGCTCTTTTCCACTCCTCAAGACTATTGCACTTACATTCTGTTTTGGGTTCGTTTCTGTCTGGGAAGGCAATTTTCCTTGAGATTCCAGTCGACTCACAGAAGTAGCAAGTTGTGTCATTTGAGCTCCCAAATTCTGAACGCTTGCTTCTGTTTTCTGCTGGAATTGAAGAGTGTTAGCAGCTAACCTTTCGACAATGTCTTCAAGAGACATACGTGAGCTACTAGACATAGCTTGATTTGGATTGAAGGGTTCTCTTTGCTGAAATTGTTGTTGTGGCGGCCTTTGCATGAAATTATGAAATTGAGGTCTTTGGTTGACAAAAATGTTGTTAAAAGACCGTTGTTGTTGTTGAGGCTGACCTTGAAAACCTCCTATAGCATTTACATCTTCGGCCGTCACGAACACATCTTCTTGAAGTTGTGGGCATGCATCGGTAGGATAACCTGTCGCCAAACATATTCTGCAAGCTTTCACGTGTTCTTTATCCACTACAAGTTATTTAACAAAGTTAGTAAGATCAAATAAACGACTCTTAATGCTTGCAACCTTCACCTCATTGCCCCTTGCTGGCTCTCTCCTTGTGTGACCCCTCACACTAAAATGTTGGGAATTTTCTGCCATAGTAGTGATTAGAGCTCTAACCTCGGTTGGGGTCTTCTGAAACATGGCACCGCCACTTGCGGCATCAATCATCATCCTCTCCATAGGAAGATCCTCATAAAAGTATTGCAAAAGCAATTCTTCCGAAATTACATGTTGTGGACAACTCACACAGAGATGTTTGAATCTTTCCCAATATTCATGGAGAGTTTCAACATCACGTTGCTCAATACTACAAATCTCCCTGCGGAGGTTAGCGGCTCGAGAGGCGGGAAAGAATTTTCCTAGAAATAGCCTCGCCATTTGGTTCCATGTCGGTACCGAATCGAGGGGTAACGAGTACAACCGATCCGTAGCACGCTCCTTTAAGGAAAATGGAAAAGCTTTTAACTTAATAAGGTCCTCCGTAACCTTAGCTGGTTTCATGCTAAGACAAACTATGTGGAATTGCTTTAAATGCTTATTAGGGTCCTCATTCTCTAACTCGTGATATGTTGGTAAGAGATGGACCAAACCAGTCTTAAGAACAAAAAAAATTCTGTTTACCTGCTGGATACCTTATACAAATCGGGGTCTGAGCAACATCTTGGGTTGCTAATTCACGAAGAGTTCGTTCTTCCCCCATCTCGACCCTTGTTTTTTCCTCCTCTTCTTCCTCTGGTAACGTGCTTGGTTCGTCTATTTCGCTTTCAGACTCGGATGGTAATTCAATTTCCTTCCAGATGTTTATTGTCGATGAACTTGATGATTCGCCTTGCGTTTTCCGGAGCCTAGCTAGCTTCGTGAACCGCTTGGCCGTTCGTTCGATTTCTGAATCTATGGGAATGGCACGTACCTGTACGTGAAGATCTAGGCATAAATCGTTAGAAACACCGAGTCCCCGGCAACGACGCCAAAAATTTGACGGTTGCCGAGTCCACCAAATAATAAGTTCCAACTATGCACTATTCACAACAAAGATTGTAGTAATGATAAATCAGGTAGACTCCATAGAGACTCGGTTCAACTTATTATGTTTAGATAAATCAAATACAAGTGAATAACTTGATAGTAATTACGAACATGGGGGAGTGGTGTTTGGATTTGATTATTTAGACTAAACATACGATTAGAATTAATTATAGACAAATAGAATAAAAAGGAACTCTACCTTGGATTACAAATGTAATTATATTCACAAAACGTTATCATTGATGACATAGACAACCATCACACCAATTTCGATTAATCCAGTTCTAATTGTTAAAAAGCTTTTACAATTAATTCCAAAATACATAACAATTGAGAGGAATAAGCTCTCTTTTCAAACCTTAGTAAGCAACCCGTCTCGAACAAGCTCTTGAACACGTAATTGATACTAGCATGAAGATCTAATGGAACCCAGATCCGGATAAATTAACACACAAGGTCGGTTAATTCAATTATTCCGTTTCACCCAATTTCATAACAAGAAGTAGGAATTTTAAATAAATTCTAACCTGTTATTTGTCACCAAAATCCGTTCGTTAAATAATTACGGGTTTAACCACAACTAATTTGACTATAATCGATTTCCACAAGTTGGTCAGAAAGTTTGGGAATCAATTTTGTAAAAACTACAAACTCAGAAATTGGATGAATAATCGAAATAAAGTGAATTTACATCATCTCAAACACTACATGAAATAGAAATTACAATTGCTCGACAATCCAAAGTCGAGTTTGAAAAGAAAATTAGCCACACATAGTTACCATCGTTTCCGAAACTGAGAGAGTTTTTCTTTTTCTTCTTCCCGTCGTCACTTCCACACGAACTGCTTCGTTTTTTTCAGTGTTGTAAAACGCTGATCGGAGGGGTGCCGCTACGAGTTGCTTGTGATCGGACTGTTTTAGTCGGAATCGGCCTAGGCGGTCCTAGGCGGGTGAAAGTCAACTTTTTAAAATTTTATATTTTAATAAAAACCATAAAATAAAAGACAAAAAATTGTAGATTAGGGTTTGTACTTTGAAATCTCATTCTCAAGTCTCTGCCTTCGTCCTTCGAAGACCCCAGCGGCTCCCAGTCTCAAGTCTGGTCTCAGTGTCTCACTGTTGGCTCTCACCGTCGATCTGTCTCTAGCTCTCATCACCAGCAGTCGTCTCTGGCGCTCACCACCGGCGGCTCCTCTGCATGGTGAGGGAAATAGTAGGGAAAGGGAGAGGGTAGAGATGGTGTGGAGATGAGAGGGTAGAGAACAAAATGCCATAAAGTAACCTATTCTGAAGCGGGATGCCCTTGTCTAATTTATTAAATGGCCTGACCCCATGCTCTTTTGTTGACTAGTGACAAGGCCTTTGCCTAGGTTTTAAAAAGTTACCCCTTAAATTTTAGGTTTTTAAAAACTAACCCTTAAAAATTCAAATAGTGCAAGGAAGACTTATACATTTTGCTTTATAATTTGCACATAAGAAGTATATACATAGATTTTTTTTTAATATAGTAGAGATAAATTAGAACTTTACATATAAAAAATCTCAATCTGACTACTCCCCGCCTAGGCCGACTACTCCCTAGTCCTGCCTAACGATTTCTACAACATTGGTTTTTTTTTTCCCTCGCCAACTGCCCTCCTTCCTCTCTTTTTTGGGAAGTGCTTCCTTTTCTCCTTTTCTTTTTTTTTTTTCGATGTGCTTATCCCCTCGAAAGAAGCTGCCCCCATGTGCTCTCCATTTTCCTCCATTCAATTTAATTTCAAGTCACACTTATGCCCCTTAGCTAAATCCAACTTTGGCAAGATCAATCCTCATGCTTTGATGATTGTACTTGATGGCTTCTCTTTAATTTCTTGCTTCAAGACTTGGACCCAATGTTATTCTTTTCTTGCCAATCCTAAAATAACAAATAATCTTTTTAGTATTTGATAAATTTTGGAACAATTAGGCACAAATGCATCCAAGTGTTACATAATCAATGTAAGTTTAAGCATTTATCAATATCATCAAGAGTTCAAATTGTGTGCTTCTTTAATTAGCAGTTTGTTCCTATCAATGTTGGTTTTAACCTCTATGGGCAACATTATTTGATTGGTTATACAAAGTTCAACTTTTTATTTTTTATTTCCATACATGATCACTCCATAAGTATGGTTTTTTTCCTTCCGGTAATTTTCTTCTATTTCATCATATCAATTAATGCTTTGTTGTAACAGTTGGAAATTTCTCAAAATGATCATTCATTGTTTATTCTGATCAGACAGCAGAGGAGGCCATGACACCAATTGAGTCAACTTTTTCTTTAGATGTCAATTCAAAGTTAGACTGGTGAGTTTTGTTCCTATTGTTTGTATGCACGAATTGTATTTGCATCTTATCGGTTGATCTTCTTTTTGACAATTACTGAGGTCACTACGAAATAGACATTTGTAACAAACTGGTAGCATGTTTCTGCAATGCATTTAGGTTTAATCGTGTGATCCTAATGTCAAATGTCAAATGCATTCGAATTATATAATTTGTAAACAAGAGCTTTTCTGATAGAAACACTGTAGGATTATATCACAGCTATGGGTGTGCAGAACTCGTAATTGCCCGTGAAACAGACGAACAATACCAGAACCTGTCTAATTTTTCGGTTTGGTTTGGTTCTGTTCGATACCGGTCTGGTCTTGTTTTGGACCGTACACCGCAGATTGTCTTTTCACTAATAAAATTAGTTGAATTAAAATTTTTTTTTTGCTGAAGTTAGATAATAACCTTTTTGTCTAATCCTTATTTATCTTATTCTATTAATATGCAGACATGTTTTTGGATGTTCATGTTCAACAACCTGTTTTCTGTTCATGCTAATAACTCCCATCCCAAATAATATATTTTGTTTCTCCTGTGGGGTGTGTTTCACTTAAATGCAATGGTGAAGATTTTAAAATTATAGTAAACAAGTATATTAAAATGATGGAACTTAAGCAGAATCTGAACTTCGTCATGTCACTCTAATTTCTGATGGTTTTCAGTTTTAGCAGCTAAATTGGGATAATTCACCTGCTCTTTCTGTGGTTGATGCATTCCTAAATCTTTGTGGGAAGCTGAAAATTCATAGAATTTTTTCATCTGTGACTACTCTTTCTCGCAAAAGTTGTTAGTTAGTTGTGTTACTTGACATGAGTTCTTGAAATTTTCCTGTCTCCTGTTATTATTTCAGGGAAGCAATGGGAAAAATTCTTGCAAGAGGTCACAGTAGAGTCCCTGTATACTCTGGAAATCCAAGAAATATTATTGGACTTTTACTGGTGGGTTGTCTCTCTACCTTTTAGTTACATCCATTTTGCATTTTGCTGTGAACAATGTAATTAATTTGATCCTTTCTGAACTGTAGGTGAAAAGTCTTCTTACCGTACGAGCAGAAACAGAGACTCCAGTTAGTGCTGTCTCCATCAGAAGAATTCCAAGGTTCGCCAGCCCCAATTTTTTGTGCTTTTTCTCTTTAATTATCTGCTTTGATCAGCGACATAAGGATCACAAGAAACTTGAACCCGGCTGACACAGAACAGAACAAGAATGTATTACCCTCTATGAAGTAAAATCATTAATATTATTCAACAGCTTAAATTTACTAGGGGAAACGGCCTCGTGAAGTTCTATTATCGGTGGTTTCGGCCCAAAAATTCAAAATTCAAAATAAAACAAAAACCTGATTAGTACCAAAAATAAAATGTCAAGTGACAGAAGTCAATAATTTTGAGCGAGTTACCTACAACTGGGATGAATTAAAATACAAAAAAATCAACAACGCTGAAGGAGCCCTAAATGAAGGGCTTTGGGCCAATGGTTGGGTGACGGGTCAAACCGCCATGCGCTGCTTGTTAGAATGTCCATCCCGTCGAGAGCTTTTTTTTGTGCTGCTAGCATGCTTTGTAACTCCTCACTGTAGAAAGATAGGCCCATTTGAAGTTTAACCTCCTTCCTCCACACTTGGCATTGGGCTCAACGGTTGGGCCAAATTGCTGTAGGTCGTTTGTCAGAAAGTCTGGCTCATTAAAAGTTTTTTATTGTGCTGCTTGTAGCCTCCGTAATACCTCATAGTTAGAAATTTAGTCCTGTTTGAAGTTGTATTTTTTTCCTCTGTGGTTGCCATGTACCAACAGGTACGTAAACTTATCACAATCTGTTTAAGCTGACATGAGTTGTTTATATTTTAATGTATGAATTATTATATTTTTTGGGCAGAGTTCCAGCTGACATGCCTCTCTATGACATACTGAATGAATTTCAAAAGGGAAGCAGTCATATGGCAGCAGTAGTCAAAACTAAAGGGAAAAGCAGAAAACCTCCGACGCTTGAAGAAGAACCAAGTCAAGAAACAATCAGCAGTAATTATTCTCAATCTACGACTCATCGGTCATCAAAGCACAGTGAAAAGGCAGATAATGTAACGATTGATGTGGACATGCCTGGAAGAATGGCAGCACCAACATTTTCTAAACAAGGCGATGTAGCAACAAATGGATTGCCGTATACAATGGAGGATATTGAAGAAGGTGAAGTGATTGGTATAATCACCTTGGAAGATGTATTTGAGGAACTTCTGCAGGTTCTCTTGGTTCCCTTGATGTTTCCACACAGTTTTTTCATAAATTGTAGGCTTAATAGCCAAGCATACTGTAAAATGAAAAATAATGAAATCAAAAACCAAACTGATCTAAACTTGTTTCGTCCGTACATGCTTCTGTTTTGATTTGATAGTTACAAACCTAAAATAGCATCGTTTTGTTGGAATTGTGAAGAGAACAAGTTTGTTTCCTGTTGTGAACTGGACCAAGAACCGGTTTTTTAGAAATAATGAATCAAAAACTGGTTTATAAAAACAAGTACAAAGGAGAACCAAGCATAGCCGGTTCATGTCTAGTTTGGGCTGGTCCCCAGTTTTTAACCAGACTGAATCAAATCAATAACTGATCTTGACCTGAAAACTGATTTAATTTAGAATGGAGAACTGAATAAAACAGCTGGTTCTGGTCTCAGTCCGGTTCGTTGCTTTTTATCTGGATTCAGTTTTGCACGCCCCTACTTTGCATTGACTCGAATGTTGATGAAAGTACTCTGTAGAATCCATGTCTGTTAGTTCCTGTAGACGAATTACTGTAGGAAGTGACAAATTACTGTATATTGCAGGAGGAGATCGTAGATGAGACTGATGAATTTGTTGATGTGCATAAAAGGTACATAAAGTTTCTAGAATTTGATTCTTATATTTGTGTTCAATGGGAAGATTGAAAAAGCGAATGTTATGCTCATTACAGGATACGTGTGGCAGCAGCTGCAGCTGCTTCGTCTGTAGCCCGTGCTCCCTCAGTTCGGAGATTAACTGCTATGGCTGTAAGTATATACTTGATATGTGCATAATATAACCTCATATGCATGTTTTTATCCTCTCTTGGAATCAATCTCATTCAATTTTTATTGGGTATCATCTTTTGTATGTGATTTCCTTCACATACTACTTAGTCAAGTTTAGAAGCGTCAATTTGGACCCATTATGTAATTCTAGATGAATTTACCCGTGCAATCCGACAGACATACAATCATAATTTTTATAAAGAAGTATATATTCAAAATTTGAAGTATGGATAACTGAAAACAGGTACTACACCTAAACAGAGCAACAACAACATCATCCCCGTCCGTTGTAGGTCTCCTTTTTACGTGTCCATACCACCTTAACTTTATTTCACTCAGTTTTTGGTTATCCTTGCGACCCCCAACGTATTCCTAATCTCCACATTCGGTATCCTATCTAATAAAGTATTACCTCATTTCCATCCCTATTTCTACTACTTTCATCCTTCTCTAAAGCTCTTTCCTGCACCGCCAATATTCCACTCCATGCAACATAGCCGGCCATACAACAGAGCGGGTCTTACAGCTATCCTGTAGAAAAGTTCATTTAGCTTCCATTGTTTATATATCGCATAGAACTCTTGGTGCGGCTCTCCATTTTGTCCATCCTACTACCTCTATACGTCCTTGCTCGTGGATCATAGACCCTAAATATTTGAAACTTCCCTTAGGTTGTAGAGCTTGACCCCTTAAAACTATGTCCACCCCCTCATGATTTTGTGCCCTACTAAATTTGCACCACACATACTCTATTTTAATGATGGTGCTAATCGTTAACCCCTTTTGTCTGAGTGTCCGACAGCAGTATCCACTGACTGTTTAATTCCGTCATATTTACCGGCCACTAAAACGATGTTATCTACGAAAAGCATTCTCCAAGGGACAACCACTAGAGTCTGTCGAGACATTTCATCCTAGCAGAGCAAATAGATATGGGTTGAGCGTCCTTAGTGCAACCCGATTTCCATCGAAAATGTCTCTCTTACAGGGTGTCCTGACACATGAATTAAATCGGCTACACGTATCTCGGATAGCCAAGATGAGATTCTTTGGGACTCTTTATCTATGGTTCTCCAAATCTCTTGTCGAGGTACCTTATCATATGCATTTTCCAGCTCTATAAATGCCATACATAGGTCTCTCCTCTCTATATTTGTTCATTATGCAGCTTAGAATGTGGATTGCCTCTGTCGTCGTCCTCTCAGGCATGAAGCCGAATTTGTTTTCAGAGATGTCATTGATGTTGCGTAGCCTGCACTCCAGTATTCTCTTCCATAGTTACATAGTGTGGTTAAGTAGTTTAATGCCTATATAGTTACCAAAATTTTATGCATGACCTTTAAAATTATATATAGGTATCAGAGTACTAGTTCTTCATCCTTCGGGCATCTTTCCCATCTGTAAGATACTATTGAATAGAGTAATCAGCCATTCAACTCCCATCTTCTGCAATAAAACTACTATTTAGTAATTGGTTTTTAATCTGGGCCCACAACTTTATCCCTCTCCATCCTCTTTAGTAATCCTAGGATTTTGTGCGTCTTCCTATGCTAGAATTTCATCGTTAGACCATAGCACATCCATGCTACTTTCAGTCACAGACCATTATAAAACTTGTGGAAATATGTACTCCATCCTCTCTTAGTGCCCTCTTCTTTCACTAGGAAATGTCCATGGTTATTCTTTATTTCTTTATGTACCTGACATTTCCTATGTTCCTGCACCTTCTCTCCCTATATATACATTATATATATATATTATGTGTCTATGTGTGTGTGTCTATATATATATATATATATATATATATATATATATATATATATATATATATATATATATAGATAGATGGATGTTCAATGGAAAACCACAATGCACCTGAAAACTTGTGAAAACTGCACTGCACCACCACAAATGCATCAAATTTCCCGCGTGATGCATCAAAATCCCGCGTGATGCATCAAATTTCCCGCGTGATGCATCAAAATCCCACGTGATGCATCACCTTATTTACAATCATGCCACCGCGTTTTTCATGAAATGCATCAAATCGGACGGTATGCGTAGGTTTCCATAGTTTTCAGGTGCATAGTGGTTTTCCATTGAACCCACCCCTATATATATATATATATATATATATATATATATATATATATATATATATATATATATATGTATATATATATATATATATATATATCCATATAGATTTATGTTCAAATGAGTACCACCCATTATGCAGCGCATCAGAAGGTACCACCTTTAATAGTAATTTTTTTGAAATTTTTTTCCATAAACATGTTTTAATTAACATTACACAGATCATATGTAAGTTTCACGCAAATCCGAACACTCAGTGCATGAAAACACGCGTCACATAAATGCACGTTCACATACATTCAAAATTATATAAGTGTGTGTTCATATCATTTTTTAGGAGCTAGGAGATGTGAATGTATGTGAAATTTACATATGATCTTCATAATGTTAATTAAAACATGTTTATGAAAAAAAATTTTGAAAAAAGTTTTTTTTGAAGTTGATACCTTCTGGTGCGCTGCATAATGGGGTGGTACTCTCTCGAACCATATTCTACACACACACACAGATATATATATATATATATATATATATATATATATATATATATATATATATATATATATATATATTTCTCATTCTCTTTCTTTTGGGTCCAGTCTTCTGTACATTTCCTCATATTAGCTTTGGCTACTTATTTGATTGCTTGCCTCTGTTTCGACCTAGTCCTTTTCTAATTCCCTATGGAATCTACATATTCCTTATACCTCACTCGTTTCTCCTTAATCTTGGTTTAGACTTCCTCGCTCCACCACCATGATTCCCTAAGGTTGCTTACCTATCCCTGACGCCACTCCAGAGTGTTTTCTTCGCCACTAACCTGATGGTTCGGGTCATGCTATCCCACAGTCTCTCAGCACTTTTCTCATGGGAGGCACCATCCCTCACTACCAAAGTTAATTTGGTTTTAAAAGCCACTCCTTTATGTCCTAAATTTCGTCAAAGCATCCTTAATCTACTATCTCTTGCCCTAACATTCTTCCCTTTACCGGAGAGGAGATCCGCCACCAACATTCTGTGTTGTGACGCACATGACTCTAGTTAACACCCTCCAGTCGTTGCATGCACCACCTTCTCTACTATGAATCCCGAGGTATAAAATTTGTGTACTATATCCCCCGTTTTGGAAGATGATCAAATGAATATCTCATTTTCTAATAATGGAGTTAGTGACGATCAAGTCGTGCGCTGTAGCAAAGTCAAGAAGTGAACGCCCCTCCCCATTCCTACTACCAAATCCAAATCCCCCATGTATACTTACCGGTCTATATCTCTCTACGTATATATCCATTAAAGTCTCACCGGATACCGGATGAGTGGGATACCGGATGACACTCTCTGTTCCGTTGGGATTTTCTTGACAAAAAAGTAACTCCTCCCTGAAACATCGCTTTTCCTCTTCCCTTAATCCAGGATGGGGAGCATATGCACATACAACATTCACCACCTCCCTATCTACCACCACCCTGATCGCCATGATCCTATCATCACATCTGATAACCTCTACAAATATTGTCTTTGAACTCTGACGATACCAGGATTCCTACTCCGTTCTTCTCTCTCAACTCCCAAATACCACAACTTATACCCATTGCACTCTTGATTTCTCCCCTTTCCACCTAGTCTCCTGAATAAATGCAATATGTACTTTCCTTTTCAAACACTTCAGTCAGATCAATGTGTTTCAACCAAATGTCTCACAACCTCTTATTCTCAATCGCTTATTATCACGACAACGAATAAGCAACGATTTAAAAGTTTGGCTAACTAAGTTATGATTATATAGCACATCAATTTAATTTAAGCAATAAGGATCAATAATAACTATATAGATACTTCATGTGTATCATTTTCTTTACAAGCAAGGTATTAACATGTTCACTTTATAATATAATATTAAGTATATATAACCCAACTATATAACCAAATAGCATATATGACAAAAATCACAAGTTCATAAACCAACAAGTTTTAACTATATTCATAAATCAATCAGAGAAAATAGATTTTCTAAGTTTAATTTGGTGTGCCTTAATTATTAAGAGTTTGTCTTAAATTCTCATAGTAAAATTATATAAATAATAGAGGTGTTGGTTATGAAACTTTTTTATTATGTTAAACAATTACACATCTACTTTTCTTACTATTTATTTAATTTCTATCTATTATGACATTTGTCCTAAAGTTTCATAAGCTGTCATAATTTAGTAATATGATTAAAAAAATAGCTACAAATTTTCATAAACAATTGATATACATTTATAAGGAATGAAAAAAATTTCAAACAGAAAAGAATTAATTTTGTATAACTTAGGATCAAACGTTAACTTA
Organism: Centrapalus pauciflorus; assembly: GCA_020465985.1. Classification (NCBI taxonomy): domain Eukaryota; kingdom Viridiplantae; phylum Streptophyta; class Magnoliopsida; order Asterales; family Asteraceae; genus Centrapalus; species Centrapalus pauciflorus. Next base: position 176,980 of record JAANYP010006286.1, on the reverse strand, counting down.
AGTTAAATAAAAATTATTGGTTTGACCAAAATAGAAAATGAAAAGAAAAAAATGAAATGTAAAGGCTAAGAGAATATTACAATACATAAAAAATATGTATATCAAATTGTCTAATGCTTAAAATGACGATAAACTAAACTGGCAATACATCAAACTTTTTAATAGTTTTTAAAGCGTACAAAGTATTTGAAAATAAAGGTTGATTTGTAACTAAAAGTAACAATATATACGTTTTTAAAGTAACTAAATGTAACGATTTTTACCACCAAGGCAATGCTAAAGTGGTTCGTATGCCTATGTTGTATTAAACTAAGGCGCTGTTTGGTTCACGGAATATTTTCTGGAGGAATAGATTCTGTCAAAGGAATGAAAGTTTTGGAAAGAATGGAATCTGCGTGAATCCAAAAGCCGTCACTTGTTTGGTAGGCAGGAAAGAAATGGATTTCAAATTCCATTTCTTGTTGTTGTCTGTTTGGTTTATATCTATGTGTAAAAGGAATTGAAAATTAATTCTTATAAATGACCAAATTATCATTATTATTAATTTTTATAATATTTTTTATTAAAATTATATAAATATTATGATGTCATTTATTTAGAAAACACATTTTCAAGATAATCTTTTTATTTTCATAATTTTACTAGATAACCGCTTATAATTTTTTAATATCTTCAAATTTACTAGATGTCATTTATAAAACACAAATTCATAAAACAAACGTTCAAAATAATAACCATAAGATCAATATCCAAATCATATGATCAAAATATCATCCGATGTACCACAAAAAGTATCTTGATATTCAAAACAACAAAATAAGCATCAAGATCTACTACATGCAAAACGATCAAAGTATCTCGATCTCCTAAAAACAAAGTATTTGACAAACCTTTCACATGCTACATGCAAATTCATTCACCCAAAAGATATTTGACAAACCTTTCACGTGCTTCTCCTTGATAACCCAAAATGATAAAACAGCATCCGGTTCACATGTTATCTTTCTTATTGCCTTAAATTTATTTACTTTAGATAATGATGTTATTTTGTCAATTTCTACACCCACCATGCTTGTCTTATTTTGCAAATCAACTTTGGCTCGTAGAGAGCATTTTCTGATGCTTCTTGAATCTTGTTTCCAATTATATGAGCCGCGCTATTGATGCCATTAATTAATGTATGGGTCCTAGTTTTTCTTTTACGAGTACGTGTAGATGACACTTCCTTAGTCCTCACTATGGACATGTGTAGTGTTATGTCGATCATTACTTACATCCATGTGCTAGTCCGAGTACCTTCCAATTCTTGTGCCATTTCTTTAATGTCAGCTTCATTTGCCATCTCAACGAAATCTTGTGCTCTATTTCCCATCGCCATATCTTTCCTAAAAACAATACACAAATCTTGATTATGAGGAAATTTTTTGTTTCTCCATTTAGCCGCTCCTTTATGAACATATAATAAATCAAAAGTATATAATATAAACATACTAACCATCATCTCAAACTTCAAATTAAAAAAGAAAGTACATAACATACTGCAAGATAAGTATCTATAACATCTGCTTCAGCGACTACACATTGTTTTACACTATCGTAGCCAAACCCACTTGTATTTGTACCATTTACCATATCATAAAACGACTTACCAATCCTTTTTAAATGTTTTAATCCCTGATTCAGTATGAGGTTTACCCAAAATACTGGCGTTAGGAAGCACCTCTTTTAATGCTTGCTCCAAGTGTTGCAAGTATTCCAACTTAAAGCCATTATCGGCTTTAAAAATTCCTCCATTTACCATATTTACCAATGCTTCCACAAACTTTTCATCTTCGATCGTGGTCCAAATCTTGTAATTTCTACCATTGTCCATCATACCTAAATAACAAAGATAATACATGACAAATGTACAACAATGATCACAAACATCATAAACAAAGACATCATCAATTCAATCATACATTTTTCCTAATTGTTCAGAATACATGACAATCATAAAGGACAAGATAAATTCTACAAAAAAAGCGTCAATTAACATAGATTGTGCCAAATTATTTTTAAATGTAGTTCACTCGTCTGATGTTCCAATGGAAGTGATATTGTCATCATCTACACCTCCATTGTCTCCGGCTCCCTCGTCGGGTTCAAAGTCATTCTCAATGGGGTCAACTGTCATTCTTGTCTTATATAATTATGGAGAAAACAACATGCCATAATGATCTTATTTTTTACATCGACCGAATAATATGAGTTACCTTTTAAAATTCCCCATCTTGCCTTTAAAATTCCAAAGCATCTTTCAATGACATTTCTTGCAGATGAATGTCTCATGTTTATTTTTATGTAAATATAAAAAGTCATAAAAAACAAAAGAAAATACAAAATCAGTTGTAATCAAATTGATATGTAACATTATTATTTATGCAAAAGCCATATACATTATTTTCTCTTTTATTTGTTCTTTCGAAGTTCAAACCATTTGATATTTCATTTTTGAAGTTTTAATAATTTTAGAAAATTCTTTAACAATTAACTTCTTTGATAGCTAAGATGTAAAATAGAAAATTTTTATTTCTGTAAATAAACATAAAACATAAAATCCATGAAAGCAAAAAGTAAATTATAAAAAATTAAAAGAAGTAGAAACAGAAATAAAAATAATTTGAATACAATAATGAAGTGTAACACCCTCGAATCTAAAATAAAAGTCACGTCATAATAATATCATAAATGATTATACAAATCTCTATTAATTTAAAACTTCATACAAACAGGTTAATAGTGGAATCGTGTGCCAAGTACAGGTAACATAAATCAACATAATCTAACAAACAACTGTTGACTAACTGATACACAGACTCAGTAAATACATAAGTTACGGATTACAGAATCCTAAAAGACAGCTAATACAATAATCCCTGAAGCAACTCAAATCCCTACTTCTGCGGCGGCGGCTGCGACTCAATCTTTAGACTCGAAAACATGGGAAGCTCGTGAGTATGCAAGGGTTAGCCTCTGCAGAAATAACATATAGCACGAAACACATATAACATATAACACATGGTACGCAACTCTTGTTAGGATATTGTTCGTCACACACACAGCACACACACGTAAATTAAACGAGAGACACAACGATATTACGTGGTTCGGTCGATGTTCTGACCTACGTCCACGGGGGCAACTAGGGTTTTCTTATTATGAGGTGATAGAGAAATATTACAAGTACAATGAGATTATATAGACTAATACAAGGTAATGTTTCCTTAATTAACCTATGGGCTACAAAGGAATTAGGGCCGGCTGCCCTTTCTCAATATTGAAGCCTACATCTCAACAATCTCCCACTTGGAGGCTTCGAAACTCGAACATCTGCGCTCCACTGTACTTCTTGTGAAAAAATTCACCATACTTTAAACCCCCTAGTTGCCACCTGCCTTCTCATCACTATTCCTGAAGGCCAGCTGAAGTTGCACAGAACTTCAGCTTATCCAGCGTTACAGATTTTGTAAACATATCTGCTGGATTCTTCGTACCAAGGATCTTCTTCACTGAAAACGTCCCATCGCTTACCAAATCCCTAATGAAGTGATACTTCATCTGAATGTGTTTCGTTCTGCTGTGAAATACTGGATTCTTTGCGAGATGAACCGCACTCTGGTTATCGCAATTGAGGACATAGTCCTTTTGATTTATACCCAATTCCGAGAGAAAGTTCCTTAACCAAATAAGCTCCTTGCCAGCTTCTGCTATGGCCATATATTCTGCTTCAGTGGTTGAAAGAGCAACACTCTTTTGCAATCGGGACATCCAACTGATAGCTGTACCCCCAACAGTAAACACATAACCCGTGGTGCTTTTCCCGGTATCCACACAACCTCCCAAATCTGCATCAGAATAACCTTCTAAGATTACTTTCTTTCTGCTGAAACATAAAGCAAACTTAGAGGTGCCTTTCAAATAGCGTAGCAGCCACTTAACCCCTTCCCAGTGCCCCTTCCCGGATTCGACATAAACCTGCTGACCACTCCCACTGCGTGAGCAATATCAGGTCTCGTGCAAACCATTGCATACATCAGACTACCAACTGCTGAGGCATAAGGAACCTTGGCCATTTCTGCTTTGTCTTTGTCAGTCTTTGGAGATTGCTTCTTTGAGAGTTTCATGTGACTAACTAGAGGCGTGTTTCTGGGCTTTGCATCTGACATACTGAATTTTTCTAGGATTTTCTCAACATACTTCTCCTGCGAGAGCTTCAAAGTACCAGCAGCTCTGTCTCGAATTATGTTCATTCCCAGAATTTGTCTGGCAGCTCCCAAATCCTTCATTTCGAATTCTTTAGATAACTGCCGCTTCAGTCTTTTGATTTCTTCCATGTCAGACCCGGCTACCAACATATCGTCAACATATAACAGAAGAATGATATATGAAGACTTAAACTTCTTCAGATAGCAACAATGATCTGTATCACATCTTTTGTACCCGTTATTCTGCATAAATTCATCAAACTTCAAGTACCACTGCCTTGGAGCTTGCTTCAGGCCATAAAGACTCTTCTCCAGTTTGCAAACCAAATTCTCTTTTCTAGTCATCAGAAAACCTTCTGGTTGTGCCATGTAGATGTCTTCATTCAGGCTTCCGTGCAAGAAAGCAGTCTTAACATCAAGTTGCTCCAAGTGTAGATCTTCTGCAGCTACAATACTAAGGACTATTCTGATTGGGGTCATCTTCACAACCGGTGAAAAGATCTCGTTGTAATCGACTCCCACTTTCTGTTGGAATCCCTTAACCACCAATCTAGCCTTGTACCTCTTGCTACCATCTACTTTATCTTTGATCCTGAAAACCCATTCGCTTTCTTACCTGCCGGTAGTTTAACCAAAGACCAAGTCTTGTTCTTTTCAAGAGACCTCATCTCTTCATCCATAGCTTTCTTCCACTGAGTAGAGCCATTCAGATTTGTAGCTTCTGAATAACCAGATAGTTCACTGAAGGAGAAAATCTCTGTGGTCGCTTTGTAACTCTGGTAGATCTTCTTACCCAGTTTTCAGTGTCGGTAGCTTCATTTTCTGTGCTCCCACTATTCTCAGTATTCTCATTGTTTTCAGATCCTTCAGGTTCATCTGAGCTCCCACTGCCTTGAGAGATCACTTCTGATTCAGAATTGTTAACAGGCCTGACAATGTCCTCTTCAGAAATTTCATCATACACGGCTTCATCTGGTTTCTTATCCTTGTTTGAAGCAGCTGCAAGTTCATCTTTGTAAAGCGCCTTTTCATTGAATGTTACGTCTCTGCTTCTAATAACCCTTTTGCTGTGATTATCCCAGAAGCGATAGCCCATATCATCCAAACCATAACCAATAAAGTTACACTTCCTTGCCTTTGCCTCAAGCTTGTCTTTATCTGCATCTTTAATCTTGACATAAGAAACACAACCGAATACTTTCAAGTGTTTAAGAGATACCTCTCGGCCTTGCCATTCTTCTTCAGGAATCTTGAAACCAAGGGGAACTAACGGTCCACGATTAATGAGATAAGCTGCGGTGTTAACTGAATCAGCCCAGAACATTTTCGGTAAACCTGCATGTAATCTCATGCTCTTTGCCCTTTCATTTAGAGTCCTGTTCATTCTTTCCGCAACCCCGTTCTGCTGAGGTGTTTCAGGAACCGTTTTCAACATCCTGATTCCATGCTTGGCACAATAATCGATAAACTCTTTGCTACTGTATTCACCCCCATTTTAACCTTCAGATTCGTTTCATTTTCAACTGCGACCTTCCACTTCTTAAAGGTGTTGAAAACCTCATATTTGCATTTGAGAAAATAAACCCACACTTTTCTAGTGGAATCATCAATGAAAGTAACGTAATATCGAGAACCTCCTACCGAAGAAACTGAAGTAGGACCGTAGACGTCAGAATGAATCAGCTCCAACTTTCTGGCCTTGGGTGGTTGACCCATCTTTGCAAAGGAAACTTTCTTTTGCTTACCTAGGACACATGGTTCACAAAAGTCAGTAATAACACTTTTCAGATTCGGAATTTTACCTTTTGAAGCTAACATCTTCATTCCCTTCTCACTCATATGCCCAAGTCTTTGGTGCCATAGAGTAGACGCCTCTGAATCTTCGACTGCTGCATTTGCTTCACCGTTAGAAGTCTCAGCCATGTAAAGCGTTCCTTGTTTCTTTCCACGAGCGACAACAAGGTTCCCTTTTGTTACTTTCCACTGGTGGTCACCGAAACTCACATGATGACCTTCATCATCTAGTTGTCCCACAAATATCAACATTCTCTTTAAACCCGGAATGTACTTAACATTCTTTAAAGTCCAGTTCGTTCCCAAAGAAGTCTTCAGAGTCACGTCCCCAACACCTGTGATGTCAAGTGTCTTATTATCAGCTAACCTTACCTTGCCATCGTAGTGCCGGAAATTCTGCATTACTTCCTTGCAATGGCTAGCATGAAACGAAGCACCCGAATCCATAACCCAAGATTCAATCGGACACTCCACGCAACAAATCAGTGCATCATCAAACTCGGCTGCAACATTTACCTCCTTTTTGCCTTTGTCTGCCACTGGTTTAGTACACTGACTCAAAAAGTGACCCACCTCTTTACAATTCCAACATGTGATGTCTTTTCTAGGTCTGGACTGACTTCTTCTTTTGGACTTTGATCGACCTCTGTTGTTACCCCCCCTGTGTTGTTTTCTGCCCCTTTCTTCTGTACTCAGCAAGCTGCTCGAACCTCTGCTCGATCCTTCCCCATTATTTCTTCTACGGATATCTTCACCCAAGATTAAATCTCGGATGCCTTCGAAAGTAAGCTTAGTATTTCCCGAAGAACTACTAACAGCTTTGACCGTTCCAGACCAACCAACTCTCTGGTAGAGAAGACAATAACAGCAACGCCTGAATCTCATCATCGAATTTAATGTCAACTGATACAAGCCTTGAGAGTATCAGATTAAATTCGTTCACATGATTAGTTACCGACATTCCTTCCTTCATCTTCGTGTTTACCAACTGTCTGATCAAGAACACCTTGTTAGCAGCGGACGGTTTCTCATACATGTTGGACAGTGCTTTGATCAACCCAAAAGTCGTCTTTTATTGACAATGTTGTACGCAACATTGCTTGCCAATGATAGCCTGACGACACCAAGGGCTTGACGATCCAACAAATCCCAGTCAGCTTGGGCCATAGCCTCCGGTTTAATACCACTCAACGGTTCATGCAACTTCTTCTGGTAAAGGTAATCCTCGATTTGCATTTTCCAGAAACCAAAATCATGCCCCTCAAATTTATCGATCTTAACTTTTCCATCCTCAGCCATCGTTTCAAACAAATCTATTTAATTAATCGAAACAAGATTGATATATAGTGTTCAAACACAGCAATGGCTCGCTGCCTGAACTTGACGACTGTTCTATTGAACACTATCGTTTGCAATCAATCTTAAACAAATAGAAAAAACAAAGTTTGAAAACGAGTGCACCTGATTTTGTCGAACGAATCTGACAACCAATCTGACCGAAAATTCTCGACAGAACCAACTCCAAATAATCAGCAAAAAACCAACTCCAAAACCAGCAAGATAGAACCAACCAGAACCAAACCCCAAAACTAGCAAGAACCAAACCCTAATCGCTAGGGTTTTGATGCAACAGCAGCAAACAACCCCAAAAATTAGGGTTTCTGCACCAAAAAGACTTCTGGCTGCTAAAGTGTCTGCTGGCGGCGGCGGCGGCGGCGCGAACAGCAGCGGCGGCTAGGGTTTCTGAGCAAAGGGTTCTGCGCAAAAGGGTTTCTGGCGGCTAGGGTTTCAGGCGGCTAGGGTTTTAGACGGCTAGGGTTTCAGAGGCGGCTAGGGTTTCAGGCGCAGGCAGCGGCGGCGGTGGCGACGGCGGCTGTCGACGGCGGCGCTCAGGCGACGGCGGTGGCGGCAGGGGCTGGGCTGTGACAGACCTGAGCTCTGATACCAGTTGTTAGGATATTGTTCGTCACACACACAGCACACACACGTAAATTAAACGAGAGACACAACGATATTACGTGGTTCGGTCGATGTTCTGACCTACGTCCACGGGGGCAACTAGGGTTTTCTTATTATGAGGTGATAGAGAAATATTACAAGTACAATGAGATTATATAGACTAATACAAGGTAATGTTTCCTTAATTAACCTATGGGCTACAAAGGAATTAGGGCCGGCTGCCCTTTCTCAATATTGAAGCCTACATCTCAACAACTCTATCGCTATCTCTGATATGTCACACACAGCTCAGATATGATCACAAAGGAGCATGAGATCCAGAACTCTCTAGAAACCTCAATTTCTGTGGGGACACCTTTCCCTGGCTACCAGACCGCATACAACAGTGGTTAGCAACTCAATAAAGCACATGAGCGACCTGGCTATAAACCCTTCCGTATATATACGCTCGAATGACTGCTGCGCGATCACCCATTGCGAGTGTCAGAACGCATGGAAACTCATCGCGGACACTCTAGAATGGATCTCATCTCATGCACATGTATCACATATAATAACAAGAATAGAATCATATCTGAGGTTCATGTCTCTGTCTCATACTCAACATATAACAACAGCTAACAGATATTACTCATAAAAGAAGCACGCATTTGAAAATAACTCGAGTACTCATGTGATCAATCTGATCAACTCAACTGAACCATCTGATCACAATCTCGGCCCGGTTCAATATATGCTCGTCCTTGTACACACAACGGATCCCATAATATAAATTCAAACTCAACAGATACACATAACTAACAGAGTCATATGCTGACCCGTAACTCAATCCAGACCCCAATACTTGGATCGCGGCCACATCGACTCTATAACGGGCCGCGCTCCCGCTCCCGCTTCGGCTCGAGCTCGAGGGCTCAGACCGAGCTCGACCACCAGCACCGCCATAGGAGTTATTGCGGCAGCGCTGAGGGGATCGCGACCGCGATTTTGGGCGAACTCGTCTTCCCGTGTTCGTGTTCATGTTCTGGTTCTGTCCAGGGGTAAACCCACCCCATTTCTCCGATTTCCAGCATGTAATAACTCATGAAATCAATACACTAACACGAATTTACAACCTATAACACAAATTAATCTATCAAGATCAGCGCTTTCTTACCTTCTTGGCTCAAGAACTCGAAGAGGATGAAGATGGGCGATTAAACTGCGAATTTCACATGTGAAGTTAGCCTCTGAATTGGCTTCCTGTTTGCTTGCTATAGCCACACAAAACACATACACACACTTTGACTCACTTGATTAAAGGTGAAGGAAGAAATTCAAAGTAAAGCCTATATATATGCTTTCTATTTTTAGTAACCTCGGACCCAATAATCTGAACCCGATATCGTATTTTCAATATTAATATCAAATGAATCAATTTAATCCCGTGATCTCATAAATATAATAAATCCACTAAATTATCACCCGATGCCACGTATCACTCAATCCCGACACGTATCGATCCACTAATCGATATATTATTGGACAAACATAATATTAATATAAATAAAATATCCGATAAAAGGATTCCACGTACCAGGTCTGAAAATGGGATGTTACAAATCTTCCCTTCTTAAATAGATTTCGTCCCGAAATCTAACTCAAATTCTAGAACAGCTGGGGATAATGATTTCTCGTTTCTGGCTCAGGCTTCCAAGTATCGCTGGTACCCTTATGATGTCTCTACTCAACGAGTACCAACGCGATCTCTTTATTCCTCAGCTTTTTCACCTTCCAATCAGTAATCACTTCGGGCTGCTCGACATATCTCAGCTGGTCATCAACACTGAATGCCGGCCAACTCTGGAGGCTATCTCAATCTGTAAGCCTGATCTTGGACTCTCGCTATGATCTCAAACGACCCAATATATCGAAGACTCGGCTTACCTTGGCGTCTGAATCTGATCACACCCTTCGACGATACTTTCAGCATAACTCAATCCTCAACTCTGAACTCCAACTCAGTCATACGGCGGTCGGCATAACTTTTCTGGCAACTTTGTGTGACTCTCATATGCTCACGGATAATGACCACCTTATCGCTGGTCTCCTGTAACAACTCGGGCCCACTAATAGGTCGCTCGCCGACCTTACCCCAACACATAAGGGTCAAACGATTGCGCCCATAAAGCGCCTCAAATGGAGCCATCTTAATCGTAGCGTGATAGCTGTTATTATACGCAAACTCAACTAACGGCATGCACATCCCAATTACAGCTAAAATCGATCGCACAAGCTCGCAAGATATCCTTGAGGGTCTGGTGCGCTCTGTCTGATCTGTTTGAGGCCTGAAATGCTGTACTTAACTGAACTCTCATGCCCAACTTTCTCTGAAAACTCTGCCAAAACCGTGTAGTAACTCGATTATCTCGGTTACAAGTAATCGACTTCGGGACCTCGATACTATCTTGTTAATATGAAGTCGTGCTAACTTATCCATAGTAATCAAGGTTGTAGAATTCGCTAGGCGGTAGTCGGCCGGCTTGTAGGGGACTAGCAATTAACTGGCTAGGCGGGGATTAATCGAGGAGTAGTCGGATTGGAATTTTAGTAGTAAATTTCAGAATTATATATGTAACATGTTCAAAACACTAAGATATAAGTATAGATTAATTAAAAAATGATCAATTAATAATTAATAATATTCTATAATTAGAAGTCAAAGTTAATCATTTAAATATTTCAAGGTAACAACTTAAATTTAATTAATTTAGATTAATTATATATATTAAAGGGTAGTCTATTAATTAATTTAATAATAATAAAATAAATGATTATTAAATAAATATATAAATCATTTAGACACACTGCTCTTGCTTTTTAAATTAATTAGGGTTCTTTTTAAAAATGACATTTGGCTTTCATTGCTTTCTCTCTCATGCTCGTTTCGTCTCCTGCTGCGCTACCTTTTCCTCTCACTCCGGCCGCCGCTGCCCTCTCACTCCGGCCGCAGCTGCCCTCTCACTCCGGCCGCCGCTACTGCCTCCTCGGTCTCACTCTTGACATCATATGGTACGTATATTTCTATCTCTTCCTTTTTCTTCATCACCCATATTCAAGGCCGATTTCGACCGCCTGGAGCCGTCTAGAGGCGCCTAGGTCCGCCTTTGACTGCTGCCGCCTATTTAGTCCGATCTGGTCTAAGTCGTGGCGTTAGCGATTCCCGCCTAGTCGCCGATTAATCGGCCGACTAGGCCGATTTTTGCAACATTGATAGTAATGGTGCCCCGGACTGCTTAGAAGTGAGCACTATTCGTCACCCTGTCTACTATCACCCATATCATGTCGTTACCGCAAACCGTGTGTGGAAGTTTAACGAGAAAATCTATCGTGATATGATACCACTTCTACTGGGGATCTCTAACGGCTGTAGACGACCATGAGTAAGTCATGCACTCCTCAACATAATGGTCTACATCTCTCTTGGTGCTCCCAAGTGAATGGATAATCTGGATCCATGTGACTCATCAAGTATAGCTGACGGAGATTTTCCAACTCTAGGGACCCAAACACTGTCACAAGTGAACATCCCTCTGTCGTCTTCAATCAATATCTCAATCTACCCTTTAAGCCGCTCTCTCTTTACATTCTCTACTCACGGACCCTCTTGCCGTACCATTCTCAAACTATCAATCAAAGTAGATGTGATCTCAAGTCTGGTAGCGCGAAACCAAAGTCTGACCACATGCCTTACGGCTAAATGCATCTACAACCACGTTAGCTCTCCCCGGATGGTACTGAATCTCGCAGTCATAGTCTTTTAGTAACTCTAAGCTGCACCGCTGTCTCATGTTCAACTGTTTTAATCAGATACTGAATACTCTTATGATCGGTGTGCACAATGAATCGAGATGCGTATAGATAATGTCGCCATGTCTTCACGCAAACACTATGGCGTCTAACTCGAGGTCGTGCGGTTTTCCTCGTAAGTCTTCAGCTGACATGACACATACGCAATCACCTTACCTCGCTGCATCAGCACAGAACCCAAACCGGTAACTGAGGCATCACAATGCACAACAAAATCGTCGGTACCCTCCGGTAAAGCTGACACTGGGCCTGACATAATCGAGTCTTCCAACTCTCTGAATGCATGCTCCTGCTCCTCGGCCCACTCAAATAGTATAGACTGCTGTGTCAATCTCGTCATGACAATCTTCGAAAAGTCCTGGATAAAGCGACGGTAATACCCAGCAATGCCAGAAAACTACGCACCTCTGGCACTGTCTTAAGCGGCTCCCAACTCATCACGACCTCTATCTTTGCAGGATCTACTTTAATGCCCTCAGCACTCACCACATGACCCTAAAACCGTACCTCGCGCAACTAGAATTTACATTTGGAAAATTTAGCATAAAGTCTCTCCTTTCGCAGCAAGGTCAATCTTTCGTAAGTGCTGCTCGTGGTCCTCGACGCTCCTCGAATAAATCACGATGTCATCTATGAACACTATTACAAAATACAAATCTATCCAACATGGATCTACACATCATGTTCTTCAACTCCATAAAAGTTGCGGGAGCGTTAGTCAATCCAAATGGCATCACGAGGAACTCATAGTGTCCATAGCGTGTACGGAACGCTGTCTTCGGTACATCCTCATCTCTAACTCTCAACTGAGATCTCAAGTCTATCTTCGAGAAATAACTCTAACCCTAAAGCTGGTTGAACAAATCATCAATACGTGGAAGCGGAAATCTATTCTTCACTGTCATTTTATTCAACTCTCTGTAATCTATACACATCTGCATCCCGTCCTTCTTCTTCACAAATAACACTGGTGCTCTCCAGGATGAAATTCGACGGATGAATCCATGTTCGAGCAGCTACTGTAGTTGAGACATCGTCTCTCACATCTCTGTATGTGCCATCCTATAAGGCATCTTAGCTATAAACACCGCTCTAGGGGTTAGATCAATAAGGAACTCTAGTAATACCTCAGGGAATTCTCGTATCACAGGTATATCCTCTACAGTCTTTGTGTTTTTCCGGGCGTCAACTACATAAGCCAGAAAAGTTTCACAGCCCTTCGACACATACCTCTTAGCTCTGGCCATATAATCAATCTGAATCCGCCTTTGAGTCTCTCACCGTATGCAGTAACACTCTCGCTGGCAGAAATGTGTATGTGAATCTTCATCTTAGCATACAAAATGTCGGCCTGTCTAGCGCTCATCCAATCCATACCCACAATAACATTGAAGTTGCTGATCTTAATTAGTAATAGATCGATCATAAAGCAGTGCACATCAATCTATAGTACACAATCTCGGTATACACGACTCACTATTACGGTGCTCCCGTCTACTCTCTCACTCTCTCAACAATCAAAGTGTAGGCAATGCAGTAACAATAATAGAAAAATATGCACAGAAAGTAATAGACACATATGAGCGGTCCGCTCCAGAATCAAATAGAACACGTGCGTTGTGACACCCATGTCACATAACCAAAAACACGTCACCCAGGATTAATACATACAATCTATAATTATTACATTAATCTAATAAACTTAGTACAATACATGAAATTGAAAATACATGAATTAAATTAAAGTCAAACACACTACGGTGCTACATGGTTCCAATCTAGATCTACATACTCAAAGTTCATTTACCTAGCTAGAAGGTCCATCAGCGGATTTTCCTTTTCCTGAAAAATGTGAACAACTAAAGGATAAGCGGATGCTTAGTGAGTACAGAGATTTCATGTTCTACAAGTTTTTATGTAGCACACAAGAGTCACACCGGTGACAAACGCCGTACACCCCTTCGTACGCAAAGTATGAAAACACATGTGAGCACGAAGCTCCATCGTGCCATTGAACGGACAAATACATTCACCATCGGGGATGCTACACCTGCCCTTCGGGACCATAGAGGATCAACTCCAGGTCATATAGCCTCGGTAGCATCAGAATCATTTATAGCTCTAAAGCCCATTACGTTGATGCACAACAAAGACAACGGAACATGTAAAACATGTATGCAAGCAACAATATGCATCAATTACAGTGCAAGTTAGTAGAGTGCCAAATAAATATTTATGAAACAGCATGCCTCAATGAAGACAGCTAACATAAAACAAATGCGGACATATAAATATAAGTACTCACAGCGGGTGCGTTATTAAACTCCAACACACACACACACATATATTTATATATATAATTTCTCCTCGGGATTTCAACCGGAATCACAGTTACGAATAACAGTTACGAATAACAGTTTTTTAATAAGAATTCACCCCACTGTGTGTTTAACAACACCACAGGGGACCTGTTTCATCATGTTTGTTAATAAATTTAATCTAATTTTACAAGTTTGTGTCCAACTTCGGATCCCCTTTAGGTGTGAAGTTTGGACCATTCGACATTCACATTATATTTGATATTTGGATCTTTACTATGTCTGAAGTTCCCATCATCCAAAGTTCTTATTTGAAGTTAATGGTATCTCAAAATTCTGATTTATAGTCTAAAAGTTAGAATCCCTATATTTGGATCCAAAGTTAATGGGACCGACTCGCCAAGTTCGTATAATACTTTAAGGAAAACCCATCCAAAGTTCGGGCCCTTACCCGAAATTCGGATATCAACCGAAGTTCGGGTCACTATATACTTGGTAAAATTTTCAAATTCAAATGTTGATAGCGACTCGCCGAGTCGATATGCAGGTTTGCACATTGAGACTTACGGGTTTTGCTAAAAAACACACCAAATTCAATTCTTGAAACATGCAATCTATATAAATGATATTTTAACATATAATGAGTGTTTTTAGACCATTTTCCATAACAACACTCATTTATCTCCAGATTCAACCCAAAATTCTATAGAACTTCAAGAACACCAAACTTTAAATAAACTTACCTTTAAGTGGACATGCAACAACAATTTCTTAGTTAAATTTACTAATTGTGCACTTTTGTGTTCATCCAAGATGAACCTTAAACCCCCAAATTACAAAAGAACATATTGGTATCTTATTCTTGCTTGAATCCTTGTATTTTAATCTTTTATTACGAATTCCTCTTCCAAATTTTGAATTTTCAGTAGGTTTTCTTGAAGACTTTTTAAAGAGAAATTGTGTGTGTTTGAAGTTGAAATGTTGCAAATGAACTCTTGAAAGACTTTAAGAGTCTTTTATTCCCAAGTTTTGGCCATTTACACAAGTTGTCGCTCCAGTTGCCTATTATCTTAAATAAAGTTCCAAGTCTTATTTTTTTACCACCAAGCGATTAAATTTCATTTTACCTATTTATAAATCATACATCTATAATTCCTTAATTATTTAAAACATAACAACCAACTTTTCTTGAACTTTTAATTCCGACAAATAAATTTTAATTAATAATCTGACTCGATTACATTAAGTACATGATTAAACTAATTAACCTCGAATTACAATAATAAAATCTTAGGATGTTACATGCGCTAAGCCCGTTATCTGTAGCATCTTGAGTCTCCTCTGCAGTCGCCTGGAACTGTGTCTCAGCGGCGGGATGAAGCTGGCTCTTGCACCACTGGTACTCGCCCCTGTATTGGCACTCTCGGTTTCCCACGTTGGAAGCATAAGGGCTCTCTCGATGCACATGTGGCGGTCGTACGCGCTCGCTGACCGCAATGATAACACTAAGCAAATCTAACGCACAAGGCGCGTCACACTACGATGACATCTCGGGCAGTCTCTATCTCACGAACTGTCAGCATGACTACTCGAAACTCGGGACCCTTGTCCTACACTACTCTAGCTAGGGGCACTGAATCTGGATCTCTGACTCTGATTGCCCGGTCTTTGTCTATGGCTCAAGTCCCTCTGCCTCTGCTTTCTACCCCTTGTCTCTGTCTCGATCTCTCCGTGTCCTGAACTCTGACCCGGAATCGCTACTGATTAGGCCGTCGGTCTCTGGTGGTGTTCCAGGGATATCTCCAATAATTAGAGGACTGCTCGGATGTCCGCGTCCTCTGTCGCTGTGAGGGTGGCTGCTTCCTCTGTTTCTCTATCTCCCGCTCTCTCATGCGGGCCATCTCACTCTCCTCCCCCATCTACTGTCATCGAGGTTCTTCGTATCCCATGTATAGTTCCACAACAACAATCGAGGTTCTTTGTATCCCATGTATAGTTCCACAACAACAATCTACTGTCATCATCGATGTTCTCCTTCACCAACACTTCCTACTGAAAGTGTCTCTAGCCAACCTATCTCTCGACGCCAACAATGATCAAACGGATGATATGGCTTCTAGTGATACATCTCTTGTAATCCTCTCCAGCCGTGGTACTTCCTCCCCAAGATCAGTTTCCAATTGCCATTCGTAAAGGTATGAGATCTTTCCGTAATCCTCTTCTCATTTATAATTTTCTCAGTTACCATCGTCTTTTTGTTTCTTATCATGTTTCTTATCATGCATTTATCTCTAATCTTTCATGTGTGACTTTTTCGTCGTCCACTGTTCACGAGGCATTATCTGATCCTGGATGTCGACAGGCAATGACTGAGGAGATGGATGCACTGCATGCAACTAGTACTTATGATCTAGTCCCTTTGCCTCCTGGCTATTATTATTGTTATTTTTAGTGGTTTTAGTTTTAGTTTCTTTTATTTAATTATTTAATTTCATTAGAATGAGTCATGGGGCATAGTAGGTTGTGTGAGATTCGGTTGACCTGTAGATCATATCACCTTTCTCATTTCTTTGTCCAACTTTTGTAATAAAAGAAATAAAAAAGATCCATTATCGAACATTACGAGCTAAATGTGTTATTAAGAACATGAAGTACAACGTGATTTGTTCACTTTATAAGAAAATAAAATAATTACATTGCCAATGTCTTGATATATAGTTTTTACTGATTTGAGTTTGGTCTAATCTGTTTGTCGTTTGTCCAAATTATCCATATGACTTTCAATTCCTATCATGTAAGCCAATCACAGCCCATTTAAAGGTTAAGGGGTCAAATGGACGGACGTTACATCTTTTTAATCTATATTTTGCTTTACATTCAAAGTAACGTTCTTGTTGAATACAGCAGGGAGGCCAAAATAAGCAAGCACAAACTCCAAGGAAGTCTGGTGAAGATGATTCATCTTCATCGAAGTTGCAAAGGGCCCTTGTTGAACCTTTACTTCGGAAAGAGACGTAACGCAAATCCATCTCGATTTTGTAATACCAGAACTTGATTGCAAACTTGAAGATCGATGGTTCAAGCCCCTAAGAGATGATTATGATGTGTGCGTGAGATGGATATGGTATGCGTTTACTGAGCCAATCACAAAAATATAAATAAGGTTTATGCAAATTGTTGTGAACGTGGAGATTGTCCGATCGTATGATACAATCAGGTATTCATATTAGTTTTTTGTTCGTATGAAGTTAAGGTCACATATTGTAAAGCTCCAAGACCTTGCTTGTAAGTCAATAACTGTGGTTGGCCGGTATTTCGTGCATTGTATTATGAAATATGCATCTTCATTGCCATATCTTACAATCTGTTCAGTTGAGCTCATTTACTATTGTGGAACCTGACGAAAGGTCAAGCAAATTGTTGTTTTTTATGTTTGGTTTACCTTTGTGCATACAAAATTCTCTTTTCCCATGTAGTGTATGAGTAAGAGTGTGCAACAGGACCTGAGACCGATGAACATTACCCGATTACCCGACCGACACTAGTACTAAATGGTTTGGTCATCCAATTTGATTATTGGCTTTCATTTTCTTTATTTTTCGGTTTTGGTTCAGTTTAGGACCCTTGCACCCCTTATAAATTTATAATAACAGTGTGGAATCATTAATTGACATGTGGATTTAAAGTTAGGTGATCAATACATTATGTTATGAAACATTACAAGCAGTTGATTTGAAATAAAACCAAATTGTATAATTATATTTTATAAAGTTAAAGTAGATAGTAAGTACAAAAGGAATTCAAACTATCAAGATTTAGCTAAGAATATGGAAACGTAAGAGAAAAATATGAGATTGCTATTTCTTGAATTTGATAGATGCATGATGACACTTCAACTTGGGTATTTATAGCCTTAGTAACAAGAATACAACTATTACAAAAGTAACCCTTGAATTTTACAAAGTAAATGAACTCAACGTTCTTTCCCTTTTGCAAAGTTTACACCTATCAACACTAATAGCTCCTGATCTTCTAGTTGAAACGCTTGTTGACCTCTCCATCCCTTAAGCATCCTCAATTCTCTGTTCAGCAACTTCATAGTTCTAGATGAATACTTTCGAGTTTCGGACTTGCAAAGTTTACACCTATCAACCTAGCTCCCTTCCGCACGAGTCATCACCTTCTTCACCTTCATCTTCTCATGATTATCCCATATTCTTTTTTCTTTTGATAGCAAATTTGGAGTTCCAGATAAAAACTTTTGAGTTTCAGACACCTTAAAATAACCTCTTTAACATGATTCTCATATATAATACCAAGCTTAGGCTATATGATGATGGAGAATGCCGGATGGTATCAAATTGATTATTAATTGATGAGTTTCTACGTCAAAGAGATTGTCTTCTATATTTGAAAGCACAAATTTTGTATGCATAAAATCAAAAGTAAAAGTTATAACAGTTCTACAATCCATGCTTTTATGTCTTTTATTTTTAGCTCATCGTACAAATCGTCTATATACTCAAACTTTAGTTTGAAGTAATCTACTTCACTGAATATGTATAGATTCTCATCATATGACTATAAACATTAAAAAGTAGAAGTGCTCACCAAGCTTCTCTATATATAGATGTTTCAAAAAACCTATTTTGAATCTTGTTTTGACCTTATGAACATGTTGCTTCTTTGTTCTCATCATTATCACATATGCCCCAAGCCTCGTTCTATTAGCATTGGGGATTTCATACACAAGTCTATCGTCCAGTTGAATCATTGTAGTCGAATAGATTTTCCTTGGCAAATATCTCTAACATACTAATCTTTTCTATGATAATTTTCTCAATCAATCTATTCATCAAGTAACCTTTCCCTCTCTTCATTTCTCTCTCTTCTATCCAATAATTTTGTCATGTGGTTAAGCTCCTATTGAATCTTACTCTACATAGTTTTTCTCAACGACTCTTCTCATTCAGTTCACCAACCAAAACATACTTTCGAAGAAACATTTCAATCAAATTTTTATGATCTTCAAACTCTTTTGCTTTCAATTCAACTTCAACTTTTCTCTTCTCTGTTTTTCTTTCATAAAAGCTTCATAGTAGTCCAAAGGTTTTCTTTCACAAAATATTGTACCCAGAGATGAATTTGTGGTTGGTCAAGGTGAACACCTGACGTTGACGTTTGATGAGAAGGAATGACTAGTGGTATAGGTTACAAAGTTGGTGTATTTTTTGTGTGATCTTGGGTTTTAGGTTGAGAATAACTCTAAGGCTTAAAAACAAGTTCTTTTAACATTGATTGATCTGGTGTAGGACTTGGACTTTTGGGTTGGACTGACCGAGCTAAAACCTTTCAGATCATATGATAATTCTTCATGCACATTCTATTCGCTCATATAATTAACCACTTCCTCATCTCCTTCCCCAATCTTATTAATTTTAGTTGTGATATCTTAGGCTTTTAAAACCGTTGTTTCTTTTTTAATCTTCCTCCTTTGCAACTCTTCTATCAAAAGCTTTTTCCAAGTCATATATGTTAAACAACTAATGGAGTAATATGAATTATCGAAGATGTTACAACTATATGTGGTTGTTCGGTTTCAACTTCTTTCTCTTGAACTCCTTCACTATTCCCTCTTCTAGTCACTTTTGCCTTCTCTCCACTTTTATTAATGAGACCACTTGCAAGCTTAATGAGACCACTTGCAAGCTGTGTTGTCTCCTCAAGTCTTCGAAATCTTGATCATGATGCTTCCTTTTAAGAGATTGAGCTTGAGCTTTGCAAGTGTCTTCAAGAATCACAACACTCTCATTTAACTTTCCAAACTCAGAAACAACCATTCAAAGTTTAAATCATAGTAGTAACTCTCTTCTCAACGCTCTTACTTTTCTTTTCCAGCCGATCCATTGATGACACAAACAACTCCTTATCCACTTCTTCTTGTACACTTCTCCTCTTTAGCATCTCAGTCAAAGTAATCTAATTCAGTATTGTGTGGATGATGAAACTAACTTTCCAAGTAATAAGTTTTCCAAATAGTTAATATACATATCTTGTTGTGGTTGTTGTAATCATAGGAGGATCAATACCCATACTCAGGATCATCATGATGTTTCCTTTTAAGAGATTGAGCTTATGCCTTGTAAGTGACTTCAAGAATCACAAATCTCTCATTCAAATTTTAAATCCTAGGAGTAACTATCTTCTCACCCTTTCAAATTTCTTTTCCAACCGATCCATTTATGACATAAACAACTCCTAGTCAGTTCTCCTCTTTAGCATCTTAGCCAAAGTATTACGATTCGGTGTTGGAGTTTTGAATAATGAAACTAACTTTCCAAGTAATAAGTGTTCCAAATAGTAAACAAACATATCTTGCTGTTTAGAATTTGGTGTAGATGTTGTGATCACAAGTGGACGACTTCCTTTACCCTTTAATATCCGCTCCTTTACCCTTCAATATCTGCATCATGTGATGTGAAGCCCACCCCTTACGGGGTAGTCCTCAGCGTCTAGGTCCCACAATTTGCAATTCGATATCAATCATAATTAAAATAGAGTAATTAAGTTGCGAAATTAGAATTACAGTACAACTATTAGGATTAAGTTTAATACAATTTTAGTACAGAGTTACAGTGTTTAAATTAAACTTATAAAGGGTACAAGACTAGTCTAATACATATCCTCATAGAATCAAAGTAAATCTACCCAAACCGCCACATTTATCATCCTCAAAACTGTACCAATAGGTCATTTGAGTAGTGGTCTATGAAAACTTCAACTTGATCTTGTAAGACCTAAGAACTAGGTTCAACAGGTGCTTTACCCTTGTATTTTCCTGTAAAGAGATTTAACAACAACTATAATCAACGCTTAGTGAAATTATAGATTTATCAGATTACATGCAACACAACAAGGCGGAATGTGGGTAACAAGCGTGATATAACTTGACTGCCGCCAACAACCATGCAAGGATGAGACATACTATTTAAAACAAGCGACGCTCACGCTTTTAGTGGAAGCTATCCACTCAATACTGGGCTAGCTACCAGTAGACTACGTGAGGGGAGCATCGGAGTAATCAACTACCAAGTTCAATAGAACTGGTGTCATAGCAAGATCTAGAACAATAGACCGTCAATGCTAAATATGCTAAGCTGGAATCCGTACATCAAAGATAGAAGCAATGATGAAAAGCATAAATAAACAAAGTCATGATAGCAATATCAGTTTATAACAATAACTGGAATGAACAGTAAATATAATGTGAGCCGGATGATGTATCAAATAGCTATCATGATCCACAGGGCATCACCGAACCATGGTGAGCACATGTCACAATCCAGCTGAGCATAAATGAATGTCAAATAAACTATCAGCAACAATAACCAGAATCAAACATGTAAAACTGAATATCTATAACTCACAGTTTTCACTAAAATAAGCTGAGCTGTTGAGTTTTGCAAGTGGATTACTCCACCACGTGAGTTATCTCAAAATTTCACTTTAGACTTTGACTTTCTGGACTCGGCTTTACAAACTTTGACCCACTTTTCGGTACTTTAACTTTATTACTTTGTTGAGAATTATTTTAACATGTCCAGAGTTTATCATCTGAAAGAACTTTAAACTTTAATTGATATGATTCTGATAACTTTTTAAACATTTATGTCCTTTTTCATGGACATGTGTGACTTTTAGTCATTTAAGCTTTCTTTTGCACTTTTGAATTCTCATAAAGGCATATACTTGATCATGATACTCCATAATATGCTTTCAAATATATTTCCTCAATTTACTGTAACACCCCAAATAATTAGGAGGTAATTATATTCCTAATAATGTTGAGTTAATATAGTTATTGAAATAATTATTATTAATTGGAGATATTAATAATATTGACTAATGAGGTAATTAACTTTTCTCAACGATTGAAATAGTAAACTTAAAGGTCATATTATGAGTAGTTGCCAATAATTTATGACATTTGCTATTATTGAGACCTGTTTGATAAAAAGAAAATATAATGTGGTTAGTATTGAAATAACAAGAATGGGTAATGAACTTTTGGTTCATTTATCAAAATAAATAAATGGTCTCTTGAGGGGTGAATATTGAATGAGAGAGAGAGAAGTTGGAGGGGTGTAGGTGACAAGTTGCCAAACCCACACCCCCTTATGTTGTTAAAACCGTATCACACACACACACTTGCATTTTTGTGTGTGTGTTTCTCCCCAAGAAGAAAAGAAGGAAAAGAAATGGAGAAGCTAGGGTTTTTGGGAGATTCATCTCCAAATTTGTGAAGATTAAAGCTTAGGAATCTCAATCTTTGTAATCCTTGAAGGTATAATCATCTTCCCCATCTCCTACTTCATCTCGTTCTTCTCCATTCTTCATTTGAAGAATGAAACCCAAAATGGGTTTATGTTGAAATGTTTATTAAAGGTTCCAATCTTTTAGTATATTGTTATATGATCAAAATGGAGCCATAATATGCAACTACATTGGTAGTTTGTGTTAGTTTGAGTTAATTTTGGTCGAAATCCAATTTAGGGCTCAAATTGAGCCATGGATCAATCGGTTGCATTTGGGATGTTTTGGAAGCTCAAAATGAGCTCAAAAGTGTTTAAATATGTTGTATAATCGATTTCAAGTGTTGGTTTTGAGTTTGGTTGAGTTTTGGAATTTTGGGTGTTAAACCCGTAAGGGGAGGAAGTGCAGGTCTGTGAGCGACTCGCTGAGTCGCCTGAGGCGACTCGCTGAGTCAAATTTTTCTGCTCACAAAAATTTGAGCGACTCGACGAGTCACCCAGGCGACTCGCTGAGTCAAATCTGGCTGTCCAAAAATTTGATTTTTAGCTATGGGGTCCTATGCTAACATCTAATACTTGTAAAATTCATCTAAATTAAGTGTTTAAAGGGTTCTAAAGTTTAATTCCACATTCGGGTCTCATAGAGTCCCGAAATGGATATAAGGCTTTCGGTTTGGAACCCGAAATGTAATTGGAAGGGTTTAAAGAGTTGTTGAGAGCATTGAGCCTCTCTGTTGGGATCCAACACTTGTTTGCAACTCCTATTGCATGAGTCTAGTTTTTCCCAAAGTTGGAACATGATTCCGAGTTCGCTGGGTACCGGAATGACCCGAAACTCTTACGTTGATACCCGAACTCACATTCGGAGAACTTTGCGGACTTAATAAGCTTTGAGGGCTTATATATTTGTTATGTAAATATCATGTAGGTGAATTTGATCATTGGAGCCTATTCGAAGAAACATTTGCCTTTTTGGGCATATCTGGGTCAAAATTGAGACGTCAAGGCTATAATTAGCCAACCGCTGTGAGTTCTAGGACTAATGTAGATGAATGATTACATGTTAATTGTTGTTTATGCCTTTGTTGACAACATGCTACTTGAATATGCGTATTCACATGCTATAGATGGATTCATTGTAGCCTTATTGAACATGTTGTCATGCATCATGAATTGAAAAGTGAATTGCCATGATAGTTGACATAGTTGTGTATTGGTTTGTTATGCAATTCATATAATATGTCTAACCGCTTATCTGTATGAATAATATTGGTTGGAAGTTAGTAATTCACGTTTGATGATCTCGTAGATTGGACTACTCACTTTTGTGATTGATTAATAATAATTGAGATATATGCATGAATCTTTAAGTGGTATATTGGGTCGCCTTCGTGACAATCTAATTGATTATGATTCAGGCATAAAGGATTATTTAACCGGTAGGTTTATTAGTATTGTCAAACAACCCCGATGATATGTTAGAACCATTATTGAAGAACGGTTAGTAGAACCACATGGGTGGTTTCTTTAATTGGTCTTATGGACCATTATAGACTCTCATGAGTCCTCTTGAACCCTAATTTGTTGTGGAATGTGTTTTGGACCCCTTTGGATGTCCATGGAATATTCCTGGCCCCTTTGGATGCCAGATGCCGACGTACTTGCACTGTCGGAAGTATTGTACTTGCTAAGGACAGCCTCGTACTTGCTATAGGCAATACCACTCCCGACTTCGACAGGGAACCCTAGACGACCATGGGGTATGTGGAACTTGGATTTGGATGGGATTATCTCGTGTGAGGACGGCAACGGGCCGCCTGCGGGCGATGATGATTTGACACGTTGGGCCGCAAGCATGAGTTATATCCTAGTGTCGGTGTTGACATCATGTGAGGACGGCAACGGGCCTTCTTCGTGGCGATGATTATGACACGTTGGGCCGCAAGCATGTTTGTTCTCACCTTTGGATTGGAGTCATTAGTAGTACGTACTGTGGTAATGTAACGTGCCGATTTGGTAAGGCAACTTTGTAAAAGCGTTACAACGTGCTACTATGACACGCATTGGAATCCCCACTTTGGCTCGACTATGTCTAGCGGTGTAGTGGATTCCAAGAGTTGAGTTGGTTCCCACCTTGACTCGGCTAGGCCGGGCGGTGACGGTGGAACATGTGACATTAATAAATGTCAAGAATGCTAATAGTCCTCAGTGAGAGGAGGCACCTTGTTGTGAATTCGAATAGATAAATAATTGATGTGGGACACCGTTAGTCCTCAACGAGGATGAGGCGATCCTATTCTAACTTGGCATTGGCCATCATTGGCCCATTTATCTTTGGTTGATAGAAAATATGTGTTGGATAGACATGGTTAGCATGTAATTGTTATTTATATTAATCTTAGAATTCACTAAACAACTTTTGTTGTTTACCCCTTTAGTTGTAACCTTTTGCAGGTTTGAGATATCGAGCGGGAAGCGTATATTCTTTCTCATTATTCAAAGTGTAGACTCGAGACTAACGGTAAAGCTTTGGTTGTTTGTGATGGGTTTTTGGGTAGCCGACTTCCCGGCCTTAACTATTCGTTCGCAGGATCATGACCTGTAACCTCGTAGAATTAATAGTCGTTAATCGGATGCATCACTTGTGATGCATTAGTTGTGAAAGTTTTAATTCTACCCTAATTCCGCAAGTATTATTGTACTATTAATTGTTAATTACACTTAAACATGGATTATTATTGTATGGGTGTTTCAATTTGGTATCAGAGACGTGGTTCATCGACTGAGTATAGTGCACGATACTCACCCTTGAACCCTTGGATGATGCTTATATTGACCCACCTAGGCAAATATTATGACAACAAACATAGGTTTGAACTTTGGCCTAGGATGGGGATACTTTGGGTAGACTTATGCTAATTTTGTGTGATGATATGTACCGTTGAAGTATATATATATTATCTATGGTCGACATTGGGTTCGACATTGTTATTTTGAAATGGTAAGTGTATGGATGAGACTTGAGAGTAAAATACAGATAAATGTACCCTAGTTGTTGGGTATAAAATAATTCGAAGACGTGTGTACCCACGTCGTGTATTGAACCTTGAATGGATAGGTGTTGCGACCGATTGGGTCGATTGATGATAAGAAGCTTGACATGAGAGTCTTGTGTTAGCCATATAGACATAATGTCGTATGGGCTATAATAAAACATGCTCATTGTGTGATTTATGACATTAAGGTCATTTAATATTGTAAAAAAAAATAAAAATAAATTGTGATATTCCTTCCTTCAGGTGTGTTGTGAAGTGTACTCGACTCCGCGAGTTTGATTTGTCTTGTCAGGACCGCGAGGTCCATTCTCCAATGGGATTTATGAATATAGTTCGTAATGAATTACTTTGATCATCATGTGTGGTTTAACCAAGGGAAGTTGATCCCTATGTGCGTTCTTAGGTCACTCTTCGTTGAGGTGTCTTTTCTGCCCCAATATTCGAGATTTAAATCTCGACATTGATTTTCGAAGCGTATGAAGTTTCTTAAATGTGAGTGTTCGAAGGACAACCTAGTGTGTCATAAATGTGGAGAGAGGCATGACATATTCGACTTAGATTGTCCAATGTGGTGTTTAGTTTGTCGGGAATGAGGTTATGTGGGTCACATGATTCGCGAATGCCCTCAATGGAAGGCTACTCTTGATGAGGCTGAATCCACAGCCGAATATGAATCCTCGTAATGGAACCATCGTCTTTCAATTATGATCTTCGTAACGTTTCCTTGAGACGCTTTTATGTTGTTGTTGCGTCCTAATTGAATCATTTTGACAAATTGTTGTTGATATGGAATGAATGCATGTTTAATAAGATGGCTTAATTAGGGAGCCAATCTCAACCTTATGATAGTAAGACATAAATATGTAATGATAGACGTGAAGTCTAGTCAAATGATGTTGATAGCACACTGACTTTATATAAGCAATGGACTTTAATTCTATTAGGCGATACCTAATGTTGATTAAAATTGATAATCCAGGTAAATGTGGGGCATTTTGACTACCACCCGGTTGGTAAGCCAAAACCTAAATGAACTTTAAGAGGTAAAAGTTCCTTGTAAATTTTAGTTGCTATAAGTAGCATTAAATGGTGTCAAATTAGAATGACAGTGTCTTGGAAAATTATTCCCCAATTGTAACTAATTTTTTTTATTTGAAAAAGGAAAAATTTGATGTTTAATAGTAAATTTCCTGGAAAATTTAGGAGTTGCGTTAGCGCAACGGGGGAAGTAGACAATTTGTGCCTCCAAAATTAGTCAAATGACTATAAACGAGGTTAAACCAGTAATGATTTTTGGGGTTTAGTGGCAATTGTTCTGTCAATGAACGTGATTGAATAGATGACTTGTGTCATCACATTGAAATTAAATTGATAATTTGTGGGTACCCCCTTAATTGTGAAAGGGAGTATATTTGCTTAAAAAGTAAGAAGAGACATCTTGTCCAAAGAAATTGAATATTTGGTAATAAACCCTTAATTTGTGAGTAAGGGTGGATGAGCTCTAAGTTGAAATTGAGCAAACTATTGTGGACTAGCTCTAAGTCTCAATTGAGCACTTAATTGATCGTTGTTTGCTTGATACAACAAAATTTTTGTCTACTAACATGTCGGTAATGTGATAAAATATTGAAATAAATAAAATTGCATATTGAAGCTACTTGGCGGATGAATAATAGTTCTTAGAGAACAATTGAACCAATATGTTGATTTAGAATGATAAAGTCATTTAATGTGACTAGATTACGTTCATGACCAGATGCTTGAATACCATGTGGTCCGGTGGTAATACTATGTGTATAGGATCTTATTATGTCTTTTAACTCGGTCAAATCATGTAAGTGATCTAGCGGGGATGTGTTGCGTAACGCAACTAGGATTATGTCGTTGGGGTAATCATATTATGTGAAATGATTGTTGTTTGGATGTGAGGTCGCTAAAAATTGTTGATATCTGTGTGCTCATTGGTTATGCATATTCGGAAAGTGTCAATTAGCCTCCGCGGTGTAATAAGACGTGTGGTCTTTAAAACACCTTTGAATTGTGTTGAGTCTTAGGATTCCGAGGACGGAATCTTTTAACGGGGGAAGAATTGTAACACCCCAAATAATTACGAGGTAATTATATTCCTAATAATGTTGAGTTAATATAGTTATTGAAATAATTATTATTAATTGGAGATATTAATAATATTGATAATGAGGTAATTAACTTTGCTCAACGATTGAAATGGTAAACTTAAAGGTCATATTATGAGTAGTTGCCAATAATTTATGACATTTGCTATTATTGAGACCTGTATGATAAAAAGAAAATATAATGTGGTTAGTATTGAAATAACAAGAATGGGTAATGAACTTTTGGTTCATTTATCAAAATAAATAAATGGTCTCTTGAGGGGTGAATATTGAATGAGAGAGAGAAGTTGGAGGGGTGTAGGTGACAAGTTGCCAAACCCACACCCCCCTTATGTTGTTAAAACCGTATCACACACACACACTTGCATTTGTGTGTGTGTGTGTTTCTCCCCAAGAAGAAAAGAAGGAAAAGAAATGGAGAAGCTAGGGTTTTTGGGAGATTCATCTCCAAATTTATGAAGATTAAAGCTTAGGAATCTCAATCTTTGTAATCCTTGAAGGTATAATCATCTTCCCCATCTCCTACTTCATCTCGTTCTTCTCCATTCTTCATTTGAAGAATGAAACCCTAAATGGGTTTATGTTGAAATGTTTATTAAAGGTTCCAATCTTTTAGTATGTTGTTATATGATCAAAATGGAGCCATAATATGCAACTACATTGGTAGTTTGTGTTAGTTTGAGTTAATTTTGGTCGAAATCCAATTTAGGGCTCAAATTGAGCCATGGATCAATCGGTTGCAATTGGGATGTTTTGGAAGCTCAAAATGAGCTCAAAAGTGTTTAAATATGTTGTATAATCGATTTCAAGTGTTGGTTTTGAGTTTGGTTGAGTTTTGGAATTTTGGGTGTTAAACCCGTAAGGGGAGGAAGTGCAGGTCTGTGAGCGACTCGCTGAGTCAAATTTTTCTGCTCACAAAAATTTGAGCGACTCGACGAGTCACCTAGGCGACTCGCTGAGTCAAATCTGGCTGTCCAAAAATTTGATTTTTAGCTATGGGGTCCTATGCTAACATCTAATACTTGTAAAATTCATCTAAATTAAGTGTTTAAAGGGTTCTAAAGTTTAATTCACATTCGGGTCTCATAGAGTCCCGAAATAGATATAAGGCTTTCGGTTTGGAACCCAAAATGTAATTGGAAGGGTTTAAAGAGTTGTTGAGAGCATTGAGCCTCTCTGTTGGGATCCAACACTTGTTTGCAACTCCTATTGCATGAGTCTAGTTGTTCCCAAAGTTGGAACATGATTCCGAGTTCGTTGGGTACCGGAATGACCCGAAACTCTTACGTTGATACCCGAACTCACATTCGGAGAACTTTGCGGACTTAATAAGCTTTGAGGGCTTATATATTTGTTATGTAAATATCATGTAGGTGAATTTGATCATTGGAGCCTATTCGAAGAAACATTTGCCTTATTTGGGCATATCTGGGTCAAAATTGAGACGTCAAGGCTATAATTAGCCAACCGCTGTGAGTTCTAGGACTAATGTAGATAAATGATTACATGTTAATTGTTGTTTATGCATTTGTTGATAACATGCTACTTGAATATGCGTATTCACATGCTATAGATGGATTCATTGTAGCCTTATTGAACATGTTGTCATGCATCATGAATTGAAAAGTGAATTGCCATGATAGTTGACATAGTTGTGTATTGGTTTGTTATGCAATTCA
This sequence comes from Centrapalus pauciflorus, assembly GCA_020465985.1. Lineage (NCBI taxonomy): Eukaryota > Viridiplantae > Streptophyta > Magnoliopsida > Asterales > Asteraceae > Centrapalus > Centrapalus pauciflorus. Next base: position 147,631 of record JAANYP010006286.1, on the reverse strand, counting down.
TATAATATGTTTAACCGCTTATCTGTATGAATAATATTGGTTGGAAGTTAGTAATTCACGTTTGATGATCTCGTAGATTGGACTACTCACTTTTGTGATTGATTAATAATAACTGGGATATATGCATGAATCTTTAAGTGGTATATTGGGTCGCCTTCGTGACAATCTAATTGATTATGATTCGGGCATAAAGGATTATTTAACCGGTAGGTTTATTAGTATTGTCAAACAACCCCGATGATATGTTAGAACCATTATTGAAGAACGGTTAGTAGAACCACATGGGTGGTTTCTTTAATTGGTCTTATGGACCATTATAGACTCTCATGAGTCCTCTTGAACCCTAATTTGTTGTGGAATGTGTTTTGGACCCCTTTGGATGTCCATGGAATTTTCCTGGCCCCTTTGGATGCCAGATGCCGACGTACTTGCACTGTCGGAAGTCTCGTACTTGCTAAGGACAGCCTCGTACTTGCTAGAGGCAATACCACTCCCGACTTCGACAGGGAACCTAGACGACCATGGGGTATGTGGAACTTGGATTTGGATGGGATTATCTCGTGTGAGGACGGCAACGGGCCGCCTGCGGGCGATGATGATTTGACACGTTGGGCCGCAAGCATGAGTTATATCCTAGTGTCGGTGTTGACATCATGTGAGGACGGCAACGGGCCGCCTTCGTGGCGATGATTATGACACGTTGGGCTGCAAGCATGTTTGTTCTCACCTTTGGATTGGAGTCATTAGTAGTACGTACTGTGGTAATGTAACGTGCCGATTTGGTAAGGCAACTTTGTAAAAGCGTTACAACGTGCTACTATGACACGCGTTGGAATCCCCACTTTGGCACGACTATGTCTAGCGGTGTAGTGGATTCCAAGAGTTGAGTTGGTTCCCACCTTGACTCGGCTAGGCCGGGCGGTGACGGTGGAACATGGGACATTAATAAATGTCAAGAATGCTAATAGTCCTCAGTGAGAGGAGGCACCTTGTTGTGAATTCGAATAGATAAATAATTGATGTGGGACACCGTTAGTCCTCAACGAGGATGAGGCGATCCTATTCTAACTTGGCATTGGCCATCATTGGCCCATTTATCTTTGGTTGATAGAAAATATGTGTTGGATAGACATGGTTAGCATGTAATTGTTATTTATATTAATCTTAGAATTCACTAAACAACTTTTGTTGTTTACCCCTTTAGTTGTAACCTTTTGCAGGTTTGAGATATCGAGCGGGAAGGGTATATTCTTTCTCATTATTTAAAGTGTAGACTCAAGACTAACGGTAAAGCTTTGGTTGTTTGTGATGGGTTTTTGGGTAGCCGACTTCCCAGCCTTAACTATTCGTTCGCAGGATCATGACCTGTAACCTCGTAGAATTAATAGTCGTTAATCGGATGCATCACTTGTGATGCATTAGTTGTGAAAGTTTTAATTCTACCCTAATTCCGCAAGTATTATTGTACTATTAATTGTTAATTACACTTAAACATGGATTATTATTGTATGGGTGTTTCATTTACGTACACATGCTTATTTGTCATGTTTATATCATAATATCTTTATTTAAATACAATCTAATATGTATTTATATTTTGATCCTCAGTATGTGCTTTGATGTTTAATTATTTCACTAATCACACTTATATACTCATGTTTAATCTTTTTCTTTAACTTATTTATGTATGTTTGTGTGTCTATACACACACACACACACATATATATTACCACAGACACATACCTCATTTAATTTCTTTACACTCACAGCTCACACACATGTATATATGTACACTGCTGTACACACATACACACACACACACACACACACACTTCACACACACATATTCTATTATTATGAAAACAAAAGGAAAAGGCATTGTTGCTTTTGTTTTTGTTGTGTGTAGGACACACAAAAGGAAAGGGCAGGACTAGCTAATGGCGATTCACCTGTTTCGCGCCAACATGTGGGAGTTCCACACTTTCTTCTGTATAAAGCTCCAAAAGGAGTCATCTTGATAGTGGAATGATAAGTAGTGTTGTAAGAGAACTCGACCAAAGGCAAATGGTCATCCCAGTTACCACCCAAATCAAGAATGCAGGCACGGAGCATCTCTTCAAGAGTTAAGATAGTGCGTTCACTTTGGCCATCTGCATTAGGATGATAAACAGTACTCATGGAAATTCGAGTACCCATCCCATCTTGTAGTGCTTTCCAGAATCTTGAAGTGAAACGACTATTGCGATCAGAGACTACAGACTTCGTCACATCGTGACGAGAAATAACTTCTGTGATGTACATTTGTGCCAGTCTATCAAGGGAATACGTCTCTTTCATCGGTATGAAGTGAGCTGACTTCGTTAAACGATCCACGGCCACCCAGATGGGGTCATGCTGGCTCTTGGTTCTAGGCAATTTCATAACAAATTCCATGGTTATATGCTCCCACTTCCACCCAGGAACTGGTAGTGGTTGCATATTCCCGAAGGGTTTCGGATGTTCTGCCTTAACCATTTGACAGACTCTGCAGCTTTCAACGTATTGACCGATGTCTTTCTTCATTCCTGGCCACCAATATTCAGCTTTAAGATTAAAGTACATCTTTGAGCTGCCAGGATGAATAGATAACTTTGACTTGTGGGCTTCAGATAGAAGAGTGTTACGGAAAGAACTATACTTAGGAATCCAGATTCGGTTTCCCTTGAGACATTGGAGTCCCAAATGATTCATAGATACGAATTGAAGTTGCCCTTTGAGATTTTCAAAACATAGATTTTCTTCTTTCAGTGCTTCGGCTTGAGCAGATTTGATGTCTTCAATAAAAATAGAAGAGAACACAATAGGGGTCAGGGCATAACAACACTTTTCTAGATAAACTTAAAAACTCAAGGCATCCGCGACCACAATGGCTTTGCCGGGATGATATAGGATCTCGCAGTCATAATCCTTGATGAGCTGCAAGATCCACCGCTGTTTCATGTTCAGATCCTTTTGAGTAAAGAGGTGTTTGAGGCTTTTATGGTTAGTATAAAGCTGACATTTAGTACCATAGAGATAATGACGCCAGATTTTCAGTGCAAAGGTAACGGCAGCCAACTCAAGATCATGAGTTGGTGCACTTTTCTCGTAATCTTTCAATTGTCTTGAAGCATAGGCAATGACTTTTCCCCTTTGCATGAAGACACAACCTAAACCTATACCAGATTCATCGCTATAGACAACGAAGTCGTCATTGCCCTCTGGTAAGGCTAGGATTGGCGCTTAAATGAGATTTTGCTTCAGAGTCTCAAAAGTTTTTTGCTGTTTATCAGACCATACGAAAGTTGTGTTCTTTCGTGTTAGCATTTTAAGTGGTACAAGGATCTTCGAGAAGTCTTTAATGATTTGTAGGTAGTAACCAGCCAATCCAAGGAAACTTCTGATTTCAGAGGCATTTCGAGGCGTTTGCCACATCTGAACAACCTCAACTTTGGACGGATCAACTGAAATACCTTCGCCGGATATCACATGGCCATGGAATTGAATCTATAAAAGTAAAAAAAAGTAAAATTTCAAGTTTTTATTTAGACAAGGAACATTTAGGAAATAGCTCGAGACAATGTAAGTATTTATACCTGTCTGAGCCAGAATTCACACTTCGAAAATTTTGCGTAGAGTCTTTCTTTTCTCAATAACTCTAGCAATTGACGCAGATGAACAGAATGATCAGCCTCTGTTTTGGAGTAAATTAGAATATCGTCAATGAACATGATAATTGACTTATCCAACATAGGTCTGCACACGCAATTCATGAGATCCATGAACGCCGCTAGTGCATTTGTTAGACCGAAAGGCATTACGAGAAACTCGTAATGACCATATCCTGTCCGGAAAGATGTCTTTGGGATATCCCCTTATTTGACTTTTAACTGATGAAACCCAGAACGAAGATCAATTTTGGAGAAGTAACTTGCTCCCTGTAGCTGATCAAATAAATCATCGATTCTGGGCAGAGAATACTTATTATTGATGGTGACTTTGTTCAACTCACGATAGTCGATGCTCATTTGGAGAGTTTCGTCTTTCTTCTTAACGAATAAGACAAGTGCACCCCACTGAGATGAACTAGGTCTTATTAACCCTTTCTCTAACAGATCTTGCAATTGTTTTGACATTTCCTGCAATTCTGCAGGCGCAAGTCTGTAAGGAGCTCTGGCGATTGGAGCCGCACCAGGAACTAAGTCGATACCGAACATGACTTGACGTTCCGGTGCCAGAGATATCATCTGGAAATACGTCTGGGAACTCATAGACGATAGGAATATCGAAAATAAATTTCGTGGCAATTTCAAAGACCGATTCGGATGATACGAAACATAGATACGATTGATGACCCTTAGACAGAAATTTACGTGCTTTCTCAACAGATATGAAGCAATGAGCACCTTTTCTTTTGTCGCCTTTGATTTCCAACACACGGCCGTCTGAAGACTTGATTCTGATGATTCGGCGGTTGTAGACGATAGTAGCTTCATTATTCATTAACCAGTCCATGCCGACAATAACGTCCAATTCTTTTAATGGAATCAGAATGAAATTGAGGGTGAACACTACATTATTGACAAGTAGAGTACAATTTCGGTACATGGAATCAGCCATAACATAATTGTTACTGGCCGTCTCTATATCAAGTACTACGAAAAGCCTTGATGGAGATTTGGACAGTCTTCGAGCAAAAGCAGTCGATATAAAAGAACGACTCGCACCGGAATCAAATAGTACTCGAGCAGGGATAGAGTTTAGTAAGAACATACTAGTAACCACATCTGGGGTTTCCTTTGCCTCCTCCGCTGTTATTTGAAATGCACGAGTCTTAGTAGTTGGCGTTGCAGCCGAACTCTTCATCGTTGAACCACCGGCTGATGATTGTGATTGGCTTCAGCGTCCACTATGACACTGATACATGAAGTGTCCACGTTTCCCACACTTTGCACATCCAAGACCCCGCTGGGTACACTCCTCACTATTGTGGCCAATCTTGCTACACACATAGCAGGTAACGTCATCAGGATTGCACTGCCCCATATGTGATTTCTTGCATCGTTTGCAGAATCGCGGTTCATTCGTGAGGGCATAGGCCTGAGCTTTCTGG